>WEIS01067741.1:13687-37690 GCA_013389965.1 Todus mexicanus | reverse complement strand
AATCAAATCACCTCCTGGTATGAGAGAATCTCAGGCTTGAAGAGCTGCCCAAGAGCTCCGTGCGACTGAGTGATGAGAAGAATATGTAAGAAATCTTAATTCTTCCATACGTATGTATAGGGACAAACACAGAATTGTGGTTTGCTGGGTTTTGAAGAGGAAGCATTCAGAGAAAATGAGAGTAAAACCAGCAGACATACTCCTAGAAAGACGTGTGTGACATCTGCTGGAAAAATATACCTGAGGAGGGATGTGATAAGGATTTATAAGACTTACAAGCAGGAACAAATAAAGTGAATTATTGTCCATTATTTCTCAGTAATAAGGACCATAAAAAACCCCCTCCAAACTTCCCAGCAAGAACCAGATTGAAAAAGCAGTAGTGCAGAGAATCCAGATCTGAACTGTGGGCAACACTACACAATCTCAAAAGATTAACGAGATAAAAGATCCATCCACCAAAAACCAGTAAGGAGAAAAATAACATCTAGATAAAGTTTCCAGCCATCAAACTGTCAGAAGCTCAGAGTATGAGATGCTTGCTCTGTTGTTAGTATTCTTCTCCACCACGAGTATTCATCAGTAAAGGAAATGAAATTCCATTGATGAACTGTATTTAACTCATTCTGATGTCCTTGAGATCTTTTAACCTCCAGAACTATTACCATGGTGACAGAATTAGAGAGAATTTAACATGTGCAAGATACTCAATCTATGGTCTACAAACTACCTATAGCCCACTGAATCCATCGGGCTTGAAGCCTGCTCCAAATAGGTCCCATTTTCTGTAACTCAGTCTCCTGATTTCAAGAAAAATGGGAGCAAACTGCACACAAAACAATTCTGCAAATCAATCCCACTGTGGGACATTTACCACTCTGCCCACACTCGGAATCAGTCAGGTGGCCCTGGTTGAAATGGGGCAGCATTGGTTTTGTGCATATTAACTATAAAACAGGGGGGAAAAGTACATCTCTACAGAGAGCTCTAATTTTACTAATGACATCTGGTGAGCTTACAGCATTATTCCTATAGCATCACTGAAAAAACCATAATCTCTTACCTTTTCCCCATTAACTGAAACACTGAGTATTCCAATGCTGACCTGCAACCACCGTTCAGTTGGATTAAAAAGGCTAAGAACCGTCTGCGATGCAATTCCCACGCAGCAGGCATTAGGGAACTTCAATTCCTCTGGTACTTTTACATGTCCTTCGGAAGAAAACATCCTCCTGTTAGTTCCAAGCGGTCAGAAGCAAATCAGCGCTCAGGCTGCCACCACGTCACGTTTATAAACTGATCTGACGAATGTTTCTTTACGCCAAGGAAATGTTTGACTCCTACAGTTTGCGTAAGAGGGTTTTCCACAAGCCTGATACTCAGAATTTCAATCAACTGTTTCTAATTCGCATCCTTCTTGGAGTTTTAGCGCATCCCGTGCAGACACTCAACCGAAAAATGTATCTATTTACTCCATCTTGAAGGTCTTTTTTCCCAACCAAAATGATTTTGATTTTCTATACACCTTATGTAAAATAATACTCACTGTTCACAAGTCAATCAGTATTAGCCCACCTCAGAAAACTTGAATATCAATATTGCAACACCTCCAGAACATTGACACTGATCAAAAAGGAACATCTTTCTTTTACCTAAAAAAGCGTTCAGGATTTTTTTTTTGCTACAGAAAATATTGAGTGCCCCTAAAGGAGATTGCTGCTCTAGAAGTACAGTCATCAAAAGTTACTGCTAAATCTAGAAGAAATCTTGCTTCAAATATTTTACTACCAGGAAGCTTTTACTTGTGAAATATTCAAAATAAGTCTTTGAGAAGAATTCCGACATTATAATAAGAACTCAAAAGTCTAATGGAAGTAAGAGGATCAATCTTCATCACATCGAGAAACCCACTAATGGGCACTTCTGTCAAATCTAAAATTTGATTTCTCAGGGACACACAGAATCACCTCAAGCAGTTTTAGTTAGCTTGAGCAACAAGCTTTATTTTAAAGCCAGACATCCTTATTCTTCTCAAAAAAAGAAAGTTTAGCTCAAGTACGATAGTGAAAATATAAACTGAGACTTGTAGCACTGGATAATAAGTTCAAAAAGTCAAGCTTAGACCGCATAGATATGCAGAGTTCAAAAATATGTACAAACCCATCAAAATGACGTATATCAAAGATGGGTCACGAGTAAGGTTGTTCAAATCTTACTATTTTTAAATGCACTGCCAAGATTATTTAGAACAACCAATAAACAGAGAACAACCTATAAACTGTCACGTGTGAACTTTCAACTCCAGTAGCTTGTAGTTTCATCTGAAAGAATTAGCCAGAAGAGAAGGTATAGCAAAAAAAAAAACCCCAAAACACTAAAGAGATCCAAGGTTAAAAGAAGTCCTTAAAATGAGACACTGATTTGCATTGCTTAGGTTTCGAACGAAGCCAAGATGCAAAGAAATAACAAAGCAGGGAGGGCACTTGGCAGTTTGTCTTTCCTCTTCATAACCAGAAAACAGTTTAAATCCTTCACTCTTCTTGGATTTCTTGGCTTAACTGATTGCTAATACTAACTCAAGTTGGAGACACGAACGTCATCTCCCTTCCAGATAAAATATAACTTAATTTCCAGAGCTTGACTTGTCTTGTCTAGCGTGAACTGCAGCAGCTAGGATTTCTCTTCCTCCTGTGAAAGACAGTTCTAGACCCCTTAAATAAGCACAAACCCACAAAAGACAGTTCTAGACCCCTTAAATAAGCACAAACCCACTGAAATACTGAAGAAGAATGCTGAAATTCTTCTAGATTATGAAACATTTATTCTAAGACTATCAGGGAGACTATAAGAATAAACACTAAAGTCAGAGAACATCATTAAATAAGGAAAATTAGTAGTATCTTTTTCGAAATCACAAACTGTGCGTAAGGAATAATTGTGGTTACACTTTGCAGTCATCTTATTTCCTCCTATACAGCATCACCTTGTCCGCAACAGTATTTTAAACACACATTAAAAAACCCCCCACACTTACCAATCCCAGGTGACTTTGGCAACTCCCACTCATTTCTACCAGCTCCAAGAGGTTGCCCAGCACATGATTTCATACTTAAGATCTCCTTGTTCCAGGAAGCAGCGTGTGGATTGCAAAGCGAAGGAATTCCTACCATGAGCGGATTCTCAACGTGTCCTGCTGAGATACCAGGACAAGGGAGCCCCGCTGGAAGAGAAAAACCTGCAGAGGTGCAGCCGTGAAATTGGGGTAAAATCGTGCTTCCAGTAGCTGGGAGGTTCCCCAGATGCTGTTGTGCAAACGGAGTCATGCCAAGAGAACGTCCAGCAAGCAACGTGGGAATGGTAGAATAATGTGTTTGACTCTCAGAGGTGGCGACGTGGGATTTAAAGCTTGAAACAGGAACATACTGCTCACCAGATGAGTTTTGACCGAAGGGCAGGTAAGTGCTTAACCCCGGGTATACGGGTAATACATTGACGGATGGTAAACCCTGCCTCTGCGCTTTGCTTGTCTGATCCCCCCACGCCTCTTGGGCTTCAACATTAACACAAAGTGGCTGAAACATCGAGAATTTACTTGGCAAAGCTGATTTGACACGGTCTTGCTCTTTTTGATCAGCTGTTGCATCTGAAGGAATAGATGGAAGCTGCTTTTCCTCCTTCGGAAAACCTTCTTTGGGCAGGTCTTGACACAGTCCATCATCAAGTTTTCTTTCAAGACCTCCAAGTTTGTTTTCTTCTGATTTCTGGCCAATATTGAGCGGCGTTTCTTCTCTATTTCTCTGACACAAGTGGTCTTCTAGATTTTCATTTGTACGTTCCTGCGAAGGAGTTGGGCTGGCTCGAATTATTGTCGTGCTCAGCTCACTTGTATTTTCCCCCTAGGAAACAAATATAATAGGTAGTGTTACACATTTTAGAAAAGCAAATAGAATCAGAGAATCATTGAGGTTGGAAACGACCTTCAAGATCACCAAGTCCAACAATCTACTAAACATTATCATCCCCGCTAAGCCATGTCCTGAAGTGTCACATCTACATGTTTTTTGAACCCCGCCAGGGNACTTCAGCTCATTTCTTCTCATCCTATCGCTAGTTACCTGGGAGAAGACATCAACAGCCACCTCACTACAACCTCCCGTCAGGTAGTTGCAGAGAACCATAAGGTCTCTCCTCAGCCTCCTCTTCTCTAGACTAAACAATCATGAGATATTTTCTCCAGACCCCTCACCAGCTTCGCTGCTCGGGTAGAAGCAGGGAAAGAACTCTTATTATAAGAGTGGTAAAACATTGGAGCGTGTTACTCAGAGAACATAAAACAAGATGGATCTTAACACTGCCATTGCCATCCAATATAAAGAATCGAGCTTGTCATGCCTTCTCTGAAGTTTTGCTTCTGTAACAACTGTGGCTTTTCACCTTGAAGAAGAAAACCTGCAACTTCAACCTGTTTGCTGTCTGAAGTCACATTCTAGTTAGGAATACCGGATCTGGCTGCGATGGAGTTAATTTTCTTCTCCCTGTGGTGCTGTATTTTTAGATTTGTGACCAGAACAGTGTCGTAGCACATCAGGGTTTTGGCTATCGCAGAGCAGCGCTCACACAGTGTCAAGGTTTTCACCATTTGAGAGATGAGAAGAGGCTGGAGGTGGGCAAGAGGTAAGGAGGGAGCAGTCAGGACAGCTGATCTCGACTCGCTCTCTCTCAGCACAAAAGGAATAAATTAACACTGCAGTGTTAATGTGAGACTTCTAAACATCCTGGTATTTGAGGATCTCCTTGCTGAAGGAGATTCTGAGGAACAAAGAATACTCAAACAGCAGCATCTCTTCACAACAGAGAGGCTAAGTAGGATGCAACCAGTTCGATCAAAGCTTCGAGAGCCACCCATTTGTACGGCATGAGAGGAAAACAGAACCATGTGCATTTCAAAGACGAAGCAGACCCAAGAGCTGATGTTAATGTCAGCGTAGACTGCAAATACCCATTTCAGTTTGCTCTTTGCTTCCTTCCTGTAGCTCCCACTGGAGATATCAAAGATGAGAAAAACCAGATACTCCCTCTAACTTGAGCAACTAGACCTAGAACAAAACATGCGACAGGCCAGAACACACTCTGCCTTCTTCCTGATGCTTCCAGCACGAAGGAACGTTGCTGCTGCTGTTCCTATGAGAGGAGGAGAAGGCTTCCCTAAGCTTTCACTAACCACCAGTCCTGAAAAGCAGGAAAATGAAGGGATAAAAAAAAAAATAAAAGCATAGTAGAGAGCATTTCTATCTCTGTGGTACAGAAATCCACAACTGGTAAAAGTATTACAAAAGAAATGGAATTGCTCAGATGTACAGACGCAGTCAGAGCGGGTTTTCAGCTTCTGTTTGTTTTATCAAAGTTCCATCCAGATTCCCAGACACTTTGGAAGGGGAAAGGCATAACAGGAAGATCCCAGATTCCAAGGAACCCATGGACTTAGCTAAAAGAATGCCAATTATCTAAATCAGCACAAGATTGCAAGTCTGAACACAAGTTTCACTCTCCGAGCACACTCTTTGCTAAGCAAGAAAAGTCAGAATGACTCTCAGCAGTAGAAAATTACTTCAGTCCTGAAGTTAGAGCTAAAACATTCATTTATAAACATTTCTCCAGAAAGAAAACAAGAAAAAGTATTCTAACAGCTGAAGCTGAGCGGAAAGGGATCCTCAGGAGCGATGAAAGCAGATACAGCTCCTGCAAACTACTAGTGGAATAGCGTGACACATCCCAGTAGCAGAATGACTTAAGAAATTGAGGGAAAAAATGAAAGGAGAAAAATACACTGACTCTAAAAGTTTGAAGTTCTATGAATGTTTTACTATATTTACCTTCATAGGTTAAGTGCACAAACTCCAATTTCAGAATTTAAACTTTTTGGAGGAAGAAGTAGATACCTCTTTCCTATGCACAGCACGTTTTAAAGTGTTCTGAAACCCTTCAGGCTTTTCTAATCTAGAATTATTTTGACCATTAAATGGTTTGGTTTGGAAGCGAGGGGGAAGGTGTTGGTTTATCTGGTTGTTTTAAAGAAAGGCAATTAATACACATTTACAGTTCCAGCTTTCCTTACCCAGGATGTCTCCAGATTGTGCACTACAGCTGGGTTCTTCGGGGTACCATCAGATGCAGAGACGTACGTTAATCTGCTCAGGCCAGGACTTGAGTAAACTGACTGAGGTAGGACATCCTCTTTGCAAGAAGATTCCTGATAACATGAGGTGCGAGCAAAGTCGTTTTCAGACCTGGAAAAATGAAGTGTGTCAGTATTAGAATATATTTCTAATGTTGGCCCCAAAAAAATCTATAGCTGCACATGAGCTGTACTGTTCTAAAAGTCAACTTATTTAAGCCATTCTGTTTAGTATAGTCAGTAGAAATGAGAAATCAGCTCTTCATTAACCTTTACAAGTCCTGGCTTTGATGTATATAAAATTCATTCATTGAATATAAATCGATAACACAAAGCATCAGAGTTCCACAACCGAACTCGAGTGTTGAGGTCACAGAAACAACACAACTTACTAAAAGAAAAAGGTGAATCAGTATAACTTGTCTCTAACTAGATGGAAGAATGTGAAAAGAAATCATTTAACATCCCGGGTGACACCTGGTATCAGTATTTTCAACAGTATTTCCTCTCCCTGCTGAGATTCTCTTAGAATCACAGAATCGTTCAGTTTGGAAAAGACCTTTAAGATCATCGAGTCCAGAAATTAAAGGGGAATATTTTGTATTCTTGCACTATTGGGTAATCCTGAGCAGAAAGAGCAACATTCCTCCTATCCAGCATCGGTGTCTCACCAGGCCAGTGAGGAAAGTAAAAAGCTAACAACTGATTGTTTCCTCATAATACCAGTAAATTTTGCTTGCATTATGAGGAAACAATCTTAATCTTTCTATTTAGAAAGCTTCATCTAAGAATGAGCTCTCAGCCTAATAAAGATCTTCTACAAACTGAGATCAAGGACAATATCCAAACGAAAACCTGATCCCTCAAAAATCCTCAATCCTTAAGAAAAGCATTAATCGTTCTTATAACCTGCCCCAAGAAATTTACCCCGAGAAGGCTGTTCCAGAAGTCTCACTGGGAGAAGAGTGAATCAGTGGCGAAGTTGAAGGTCTGAAGCTATACTGCTCCTCCTCCAGAGGCTGCAAGGCACATTCAGCTTTGTGCTCTGGGAGATACACAGAATGCAGTAACAGTATTTATTTAAGCACAAGGAACAAGTATACTGTCAAGAAAAGTCTCTTCAACCATCGGTTCTACTTCTGTAGGTTTACTTACCAGTACTATTCTGAGAAGTTGGAGAGAGTTTTCCAAACGTTACATGCTTCCCATTCCCACCGCCAGCAGCGCCGGCATCTTTGTTTTGCTTCTCTACTTGTGCATTTTGCGTCTTTTCACCGCTGCTCAATTTCTGCACAGGCTTTGCTTTCGAAGGACTTACTGAGAGGTATTTACTAGACTGCACAGCAGGTTTTAAGCTGCTGAGTGACAGAGTATTTCCTGTGCTTCTCTCCGCCAGATCATCGCACGGTTCAGGAACAGTGCTTGTTGCTTGACCCGCTGCCTCTGTGTCTCCCCTGCTACGACGCCTACCAGAGAGGTCACTGCTCTGGTAAGCAAGCAGACTTTCCCGTGCCACTTCCATTTCTGCTGCAGAAGGAATTCCACACATCCGTGCTTCATTTCCAGTAGCTGAGGTTTGGGTATCGAGCATAGTTGATCTAAGATCAGCACTCACCGACGGTAAATGTTTGCTACTAACTAAATCTGACATTTTTTCTAAGTATTTAATGCTATTCGCGTTTACGTCTTCACGGTTGGGAACGCCAGACGGATTAGAGAAATTCTGAGTATCGTTTTCTTTATTAAAATAACTCAGAAATTGCTTTTCTCTCTCTTGCTGCTTGCTATGTTCATTTACCAGGCCTTCTGAAAGAGAATCCTTATTTTCATCTTTAGCCAGTGAAGAGGCATCAGGCATAAGGTTCGGGACAGACACTTCATGTTTCACACTATTCTCACAGTCACTTTCACGCCCATTCTCATCCGTTTTTTTGAGGTATTTTTCCATATCAAACGCACTATTTTCTGTGTTGCTGGATAACATCTGATCAGCAGAGAGTTCCATCTCTTTAACAATCCCAGGAAGGCAACGTGGGTTTTTCTTGGAGAGCGCCATCATCATCGCCGCTAGCTGGGAAGGATCAGCGCTGGACGAAGCATTGGCAATAGCAGATGCAATCGTGCTGATGCTCAGGACAGAGTCTGAATTATTAGGTACGCTCCCGTCACACTTCCCTTCACGTATTCCACCCTACAACAGGCATTGAATGAAGAAAATCTTGTTGAGCGTTTTGTTTTCTGTAGCTCGCTTTAATTATTTTGTGTTTCAAGTGTATGGTTATATGTTAACGTCTTAATTGGCACATTTTTAATCACCTGTCAAGAATACTGCTATAGGCATAATTCTCATCGTACTGATTTAAGTCTACTTCAGAAAGGTTTGTTTGAAGATCAAAAAGAGAGTGGCTGCTACGAAGTCTGAGTTCCTGCGAAACTCTTAAAACCCTAAAATGTTTTAATTCAAATAGAAGAACTGCGAGTAAAATCTCATATCGGCAACAAAGGGCAAGGACTAAACACCCAGTATCTTCCCTGTTAACTTTAAATCATCTGCGTCTCTACAATGGGAAGACAAATACAGGAGAGAAATACAAGAAAAATACCTGTGTTTTACTCTCGGTAGCAGCTTCTGTGTTGACACTTGTATGTGTTCCAGCTGCTGTGTCCATCCTATGCCACGCACCTTCACAGCTGGCAGACTTCGTACGTCCTTTTGTTTGTGCTTCTACATCATCTAGGAACAAAGAAACAGCAAATTAATTTATAGTAAGTAAATTGTCTAAACACCAATGTAAGAAAGACATGGACCTGGTAGAGCAGATTCAAAAAAGGCCATAGAAATGATCAGGGCTGGAACCCCTCTGCCGGGAGGCCAGGCTGGGAGAGCTGGGGGGGTTCAGCCTGGAGAAGAGAAGGCTCCACGCAGACCTTCTGGGGGCCTTGCAGGGTTTCAAGGGGAGCTACAGGAAAGATGGGGAGGAACTCTTTATCAGGAAACTGTAGTGATAGAGGTAACAGCTTCAAAATGAAAGAGGGTAGATTTTGATTAGATATTAGGATGAAATTCTTCACTGTGAGGGTGGGGAGAGCCTGGCCCAGGTTGCCCCGAGACGTGGTGGCTGCCCCATCCCTGTCCCCATTGCAGGGGAGGTTGTTGGGGGCTCTGAGCAACCTGCTCCAGTTGCAGATGGCCCTGCTCCCTGCAGGAGTATACAAGTAATTCTTAACTACTATTACAGCCACTGCCTATGGCTGACCCTTCTGTTCTATATTTACCTGAAAACATCTCAGACAACTGTGATCTCTCTTGGCCGGTGTCACCTCCCAAGGAACTCGATTGCATCAGCAAAGCAACAGGTTGTCTTTTCTTCGGAGATGTAATAAAGTACCCAAAAGATGGCTAGAACAAAATAAAAGCACAAAATTACCCCCGAATACAGCATGAGTAAATTTAATCATTAATAAACAGGTTCAGCGGGCTTGCAAGGCACATTCGGCCGCAGAGGTAAGAAATAACACCAGTAAGAAATAACATCTGCCTCCCGGGATTGCAAATGCTTCATCCAAGTACATCACGCTTCCAATATATACATAAAATGAACCAACAACTTATTTATACCAGTTAAACGAAAGACAGTACACGTGCTGTCATCATCACTCTGCTGCTCAGCTTCTGAACACGCCAGCTCCACCAAACGCAGCGCTACCTGTTGTTGCTCTTGTCCTCTCCTTGTGTCTTAATGTCAGCGTTAAGATACGCACCCGCTTCACATCGCTGCCTCCACCAAGGCAACCAAGAGCTTCAGATCTCTGGCCGAAGAACTCCCCCAAAGACAAGCGTAAGTAACTGGCATCTTTGTCGAGCTCGGGTGTTCTCAGCAGAAGGCAGCTATTGGCAGATTTCCACGAAGTCTCTGCTAACTGAGACGCATTTAGAACGTCTCCTTTCGCCGCCTGCAGACAAGGAGATTTCAGAAGCTGCAACTTGCAAATAAATGGGAGAACTCTTCTGTTTATGCCGAGGTAATCAGTTACCTGCACCAGTCTGTGGGCCTTCTCAAATTCTTCCTGGTCTCGTGCAATCACAGCTGCGGCTTCAGCTTAAAAACAAAGAGAACATTTATTAAACTAAGGCACAAGTTATTAAGTGCTAACGTTACTATTTTGCATCATTAAATCTTGAGGGACAGATACTGCAATATTTCATTCGACATCTGAGACAGTTTGGGACACCCTAGGAGTTATTCCATCCCATTCCGGCGAGACAGTTTTCAAAGTTTCATCAAGGTGACACCTGTGAACTGAAGCAAAAGAAGCAGACCAGTTTGTACCAGTTTATTAAATACCTGTGCAAATTAACAGGTCAAATGTATCAATCCTTCTTTTAAATCCAAATGCTTCTATTATTTTTGTAATTACTATTTAAGGAACAACGAACGCTAAGTCTCTTCATCGAGACGATGTGAAGAGCTGCAGATGAAGAGGTATCGCTCTGTCACCTTAGCTCAATCTTAATGTATCATTAAGCCCATGAAAATTGAAAAAAAATTAAGTGATCTTGTATACACAACATCCACAGTCATTGAGGAGACAGGGTAAATGGAGGAGTAAGTCAAGAATGGACACAAAGTTCTAGGGTGAATACAGCTGTTATCTGTAAAACTACATAGGGGAAGTCACAAGGCATCCTCTGAGGAAAGAAACCACGTTGGAATATATCTTTATCAAGCAATCCAGTGGTGGTTCCTAAAGGCAACCTGGCCCTGGCAATGACACACTGTTACAGCCAGCTGAGCTCCAAGGCAAACTCCATTCCTACCTCAATCCTCTGCATGAGCCACAGAGCTCTCTGGAGATTTCCTGAAGCACCAAGCGGTGCCAGGTGAGCGAGACAAGAAAACGCTGCATGCACAGTTTGCTGACAGAGAGACATGTCATGAATGAGACTCAAAAGCATCAGGTTGGAGAGCTGAACTTCATTATGTTTGCCGTTGTTGGGCAGAGAGGAACCTAAGGGCCTGCACAGCAAGGAAAACTCCTGCGTACCAGTACAGGTCAGGGGGTGATCTCCTGGAAAGCAGCTCTGAAGAGAAAGACCTGGGAGTGCAGCATTCTCTGTGAAAGAAGAACCTTGAGCGGGCTGGGATCATCTTTAGAATACATTAGCCCGTCTGTATGTCAAGTTTAGAAACTAGGAGAGACCAGGAAAAATATAGTTGCATACACTGCTTGAATCTGTCTAATAATACAGGTGACATTTTGACGCTAAGGAATCGATTTCCCTGCAGAACTACGCGTATATTATCCAAACCTGTATGACAAATACAGACTCTCACGAAGATCAGTCAGAGACAGCTCAAGGAAAATAAATAACTTTTTAACTAAACAGAGGTTCAAAAAGCCTGAAATTTGTTAGAAGATGAGAGTCCCGTTACGCTTTTCAATCAACTCCAATATTTTTTCAGTGCCAGCACCATTTTTCAGCATCAAGACATTCCCAAGGGGTTCAAAACCACACACAAACGAATCGCCAGCTAGTGAATTCAGCAGCTCTTCTCACATCCTAGTTGATTTTGTAGTGATTTCTTGTTTACAATTATTTCCTGTCTTCTAACCATCATGCTATCCAGAATAACTCCTGTATCCTCTTCTTGAAAGGGAAATAATTCAAGTCCAAAGGAAAACTCGTGGAAATGACACCTGCAGGAGCTACTTTTGCTCATATAACAGGTACCAATGATAGGTCAAAACGCTTTTTGAACCAAACCAAAAGGCTTTTCACAGGAATAGTAGAAAATAAGGAAAGAAGTTATTGGCTATAATTAACGATAATGTCATTATAGGCTGCTATCAATATAAGCTTTCAGATAATTTGTGGTATCTAAAGCCTGGAGGCTTTGCAATACCAAACACTGATTTTTTGAAGTGGGAAGGGAAAAAAAAAAGGAAGATTTACTTAAAGACTATTGCAGATGACAAGAGCTAAGTAAAAAGGAAGATTACATACATCCAGTAACGAACTCCTCGTTGATTTTATCATCAGACAGATTTAAATCTTGTTCTTCATCAAACGAAGTATAATAGGCGAGATCAGTCACCCATTTGCCTTCTTCATTTTGGTAGACAACGCTGTGCGGTGAATCACCTGGAAGACACATCAGATGCAAGACTGCCGGTACAAATCAAAAGGGATATGGCAATGTCTCTTACGTTTAGATTAAGGACTTGACTTGCCAGAAGTCAGCAACAAGCTACAAAAAGCATAGATCATTTTGCTATGACTGCAAGCTTAAATCAACAAGCTTAAATAAACAACGATTAAGGGCAACGTACAACGGTGGGTATTTTTTAAAACAAAAGAAGCCCAAATTTACTCACGCCACACAGATTGTTATTAGCAGCTCGCACAACTAAAGCGAAATGCACAGCTAACAAGTTCCATTCGTTCTCCGTGCAACAGAGCCTGGTCACAAACGGGTTCCATCTAAAGCAACCCACCTTTGTCTGTTGCAGCTAAACTGATGTTCTCGCAGCTGTCTGTGGTTGGAGACAGGTAAGTATCAGGAAGACCAACTTCACAGCCAGTTGCGTCTCCCTGAGGTGCGTTTGCATCGAGGCCTTCAGGAGTGGTGTAACGCTCCAAAAACCCCCTCGCTGTGTTTAGTGCTTCTGGGCCAGCAGCGGCAGCCTGATGCTCAGAGGACTGCAATTCTTGCTTTGGAAAGACATCCGAGACATCAGCTTTAGAATCCTCCATGCGCTGAAGATACAGCGAATCTAAGCGCAACTCAGCAGCGGGGCAGGAATCTTGCAACTCTCCTGTCGTCCTGGAATTCTTAGGAAACAATAATCATTTGAGAAGTGTCAGAAGGGCAGTCGTTAACTATCTTAACGCTTGTAGGTACAAAATAGTCCAAGTTAACTTTGTGTGAAAAAAGATGTCTTAGAAAGAAAGTGGTGTTATTAATCATCTGTAAAGAAAGGTTGGGTTGGTAGTTCAACCTCTAACAAGTTTTCAAACGTGCTGCCGTCTCCCAACGCAGTCTTACTCTATATTTAAATGTAAATATAATTCCATACCAGTTGCTCTACTGCTCTGGGCAGCATCTCTCTTTGCACAGGACATCCAGTTATCCCTTGACTCTCTGAATCTTCATCACTAGTGTTTCCAGAGTCTCCTCCTGCCACAGCCTGGTAAGTGTCAGGAATCTGAAAGTTCTCCTTCTGAAAAAAATAAAGCAAAATTTTAAGACTTAAGTTACAGTAGAGCAGATATAATGAAAGAAAAAAAAAAACCCACAACACTACAGTTGTTTTTACAATGCTTAAAAATTCTCTAGTAAAGAGATTATTCTGTGTTGCTCATGTGGCAGTGGCAGAGGTACCTCCAGTTGCCAGAAGCACCACCTAGGACAAGAGCTGCTGGCTCTGCCAGTCCGTGCATCTGCCTCTAAGGGCACACACAGCAAGAAGATGGAATCACAGAATCACAGAATAATTAAGGCTGGAAAAGACCTCTGAGATCATCGAGCCCAGCCTATGACCTACCACCACCACATCTGCTAAAGGAGGATCTCTTCTCACTCCTGCTACTATATCCATTCATCACCTTGATACTCCTCTTCCTCTCCTGGTTAACCCACTGCTGGTTGAGGATTCCAAATGCAACTGAGAACCTGTTGTACCTACCCCACAGCTCATCTACAGCAGTGCTGAAGCAGGAACACGTTACACAAATAGAGAAGAGCTGAGGTCAGAGAGCAGAACTCTGCTATTGTCATTCTGCAAACAACCACCCATCCCTCCCTTCACCTACAGCCGTAGGTCAGCAACTGCTTGTGCAGGGTTAACACATCACTTCCCACAGGCTTGGAAACTCTGATGTCAGCTGGGAAATGTCTGAGATTTCAGAAGCTACAGTTCGTTGAACTGTTTAAATCAGTCCCTCTTAGCCATTCTGGTCAAGCACGCAACTGCCAGGATCACATTCACTGCTGCAAAGCCAAGAAAATGGAAAGGCGCTTAATCCCCAGCAATCTGCTTGCGACGGAGCCAACGGCTGCTCAAAGGCAAACCACGAGGCGGCCAGTGGCTGCTCGACATTCACCTTTCACACACTGACCGATTATTTAAGAGACTTTATTTACTCTCTGGGACCTCATCACTCTCTACAACTCCCTGAAGGGAAGGTGTAGACAAGAGGGGGATGGGCTCTTCTCTCAGGCGATTTGTGACAGGACGAGAGGGCACAGCCTGAAGCTGCACCAGGGGAGGTTTAGGTTGGACATTTGGAGGCACTTCCTCTCAGAAAGGAGGATAAAACCCTGGAATGGGCTGCCCAGCGAGGTGGTGGAGTCACCGTCCCTGGAGGGGGTTAAGGCCAGACTGGATGCCACACTTAGTGGTAGGGTTTAGCTGAGTGGTGGGGGTAGGTCATAGGCTGGACTCGATGATCTCAGAGGTCTTTTCCAGCCTTAATTATTCTATGATTCTATGAAAAACAAGTCTCTGTGATGCTATATACTTAAAAAAACCTCGAACGTTGCTATCCAAGATCACAAACCTGTGATCAAAAGGGGTTTATAAACTAGTTGCATGACAGAAAAGAAGTGCCTGCACTTAGATTAGTAGCTACAGAACCAAAAAACGAACCAGAATCAGATACAGCTAAAACTGTAACTCTCAGAATAGCAACAAGTTAAACTCCTGAAAGGAGTTTTGTCACAGAGCCATCAGATTGAAATCAGGCAATTCCTACACAGACAATAGGCCCATCTGGATATTATAAGTGAGATTAAAAGATGGCCTGAGTTTCAGTTTAGCTGACCAGCTGCCTGGCGATGGAAGGGGTGGGGTAAAGCCTGCATCTCATGAATATTAGCAATTAAGAGATTTCTCTTTCATCAGGTTTGGGGGTTTTTGCATTCAGAAGCTGGTAATCAAAGTTAAAATCACATCACCACAAGACAATGTAACCAGCAGAGGTTTTTGTTTAGTTACCAATGATATAACTTCACTTAGCGAACTCGAAAGGATCCCAAATGCTCCGTCTATAAACATTTTAGCATTTCCAGATACTAAAAACCACCACTAGGAAGCTGAGAGCAAAAACAAGGGGTATAAGAAACATTCCTATCTTAAAGCGTTCAAAAGAAAGCCTCAAATACAGTAAACTCAGACCAGCATAAACAAGGCAAGTCCCTAAAAGCAATATTGACTTTTGTAATAAGGATTATGACAAAGTTAAAGGATTATTACAAAGTTAAAGGTTGGACTGGATGATCTTGTAGGTCTTTTCCAATCTAGGTGATTCTATGATTCTGTGATTAAGAAACGCAGCATGAAGTAGTCCAGCGGAGACAGCCCATCTTTAGGAAATACCGATACTAGAAGAATTAGAGGATTCCTCTGATGACAAGTTTCCATCATCCCAGAGAAGGGACAGAAATCCAAATCCTAACCCAATCTTAAGAGTTTGGGGGTCGGTTGGGGGTTTTTTTCCCCTCTCTTTGCAAGATTAAGTAACAGAACTCAAACTGAAGTTGGGGTTATTCAGGCTGGAGAAGAGAAGGCTCCAAGGAGACCTTCTTGTGGCCTTCCAGGATCTGCAAGGGGCTACAAGAAAGATGGAGAGGGGCTTTGCAGGATGTCGGGTAGTGGTAGGACCAGGGGAATGGCACCAAACTAGAGCTGGGTAGATTCAGATTAGACATTAGGAAGAAGTTCTTCCCCATGAGGATGGTGAGACACTGGCACAGGTTGCGCAGGGAGGTGGTAGAAGCCCCATCCCAGGAATCTTTTAAGACTGGCTGGGGCTCTGAGCGGCCGGCTGTAGTGGGAGGTGTCCCTGCCCGTGGCAGGGAGTTGGAACTGGATGAGCTTTGAGGTCCCTTCCAACCCTGGTAATACTATGATTCTATGATTCTACAACTAACTGCACAAGGTTCTCTACCAGAGCTGCTTATCAGGGGAAAGAAGAAGGCTCTGCACAAGACGAAGAGGAGTGTGAGGAGCTGGGTTAGACAGGGGTGGGAAACCTGAATGGAGACTCGAATAAAGGAGGCTCCATACGAAAAAACTCTTTGGCTTTGCTTCAAGCCTTCTTGCCTAACGCCTCCGGGGACAGGCAGCTGCTTACCCAACGCCACCTTATCTCAGAAAGTACAAGAGCTTCTGTAACAAGCACATCAGCCAGCTGCTGGCTCTGCACTACGAGGATGAGGAAAATAAATACAAAACCAGCTACCTAGCTTCTTTCCTTTTTTTCTTTTCCATGGAAAACTTTGTAGAGGGAACAGAAAATATGAACAGCCCACTGAAACAGCTCCATTTCCAGTTTAGAGCTCTATTTACCACCTTTAAAATTAAGAATACTTCGCTGTCCAGGCTACCTGTTGGAGAGTATTTGAGTTCATCAAGAAATACAACCTAGTTCACCCTGGCAGACAGCCCTCAATGATGCAAATGTGTTTAAAGGGCCATTGGGCACGCTGAGCTTTGAACTTTACTTTAAACCTACTTGAAGTAAGGCATTTTCAGAAAGCTTCAGCGCCGCACAGCATTCTGAGAGCTTCTGTATGTCTGTCTCTCCTCTTGTCATTTCTGGTTGCATCAGCTGCTCAAAATAGGCTTCGAGTTGGTTATCGAAGAACTCTTCATCATCAATATCATCATCTATTGAAAGAGAAGAAAATCACCTTTCATAGCCATTTTATATCACCTGACACACTCCATTTCTAATACACCGAGTCTCACAACACACTCAGAGCCAAATTCTCCTGGTTTTCCTTTACGTACGGCAAAACCAGATGACTATAGGCCAGCACTTGAACGCCCAGGCTATCAAGTGACTCATCTTCCTTCACATGATCTATATTGCTAACTAGCAAATCGTCTATGTACTCATAAATGAGAAGTAAAATATATATAATGCTTTTGAAACCTCAGAGAACGTGACTGAAGCAGAGTTCTCTATTTCAACAGGAAAAAAAAATGTTAAGTGCTATTATTAAGAGCAGTACTATTCCTATTTGCCAAGGGAAAAGTTTTCCAAGACAATTTTTCTTGCTTTGGGGCTTGTTTTTTAATTTGTAGAGGAGAGTTTCCAGAGATTTCATTTGGGTTTTACGTTTGTTTTGTTGTTTGGGTTTTTGTTTAGACTCAAACATCAGCCAGCTTTTTAGGGCACAGCTCTATGCACTCTAAGACCACTTTAAAACATATTCCAAGAAGAAATTTGAAATCTTTGCTTTTTATTCTTTCATATCCAAACAACAGTATCTTGTTTGCGGTTTTCCTTATTACAAATTTTAAAAAAGCTTTAAAACAGCCAGTTTCCCAGTGAACACGGGGGGTTTGTAATATTCCAAAGACCAGTTTTTATTGAGCATTACCCTATATTAATACCCGAGTAAAACAATACCTTTCTTCAAGTACACAAGCACATCGTGTCAGAATTCTAGGCTCAGCTACTCAGTTATTAACACACGTACCAGTTGAATCTTCTTCTGAGGTTGCGAGAGAAGAGAGTTTCTCATTTTCCAAAAAGCTTGAGAGGCTGTTGCTAAGATGATCACTTGAGATTTCACTTTCTAGCAGCTTTTCAGGAGATTCAGATGGATCAAGCTGTGAAAAGCATCCACACAGAAACGTTTCCAGGAGTTAACTAGCTATTGCATAGATTCAGGTAATGATAAACAATTGAGGTTAATAATACTCCCAAACTCCACATACACACTGCGGGAGGGGGTTCCTACATATCCCAGCAAACATTCCAGTTCCTGATCTCTTCCAGAATGGAGACATGCAAGAAATACAGGGATCATGAGAAGAAAGAGAGGGAAAAAAACCATCTAAATGACACTAAACTTTAAAAATCTCAAAACCAAAAGACTGAACTGTCGCATTAGAGTTGACACTTGAAAGAATTGTCGTCGTTCATTAAGTTGTAACCCCAGCTTAAATGTACAAAGAGAACTCTCAATAGTTTCCCGTGCTGCTAAAACAGCCTTACTGCAGAAATCCTACACCCAGCTGAACCCTTCGTTGATCATTTCGTCAAATGAGCACACTAGATTACATATAAAGGAGTATTTCACCCGAATCTAGCTGACTGTAAATATTGGCTCTTTTAAACAGCCAGATGATTTTTAAAAACACCACCACGTAATGTCGGGTTTGGATCTACTCTCCCATCCTTGGCGATAAACAGATCGCCTCTGACAGAGCAAAAGAAGTCAAAGTTCGGGAAGGAAAAGATTTGAAAGGGACTTGAATCATGGTTTTCAGATGACAGCCTGTGAGCGTTCAGCTGCCGCTCGCTGATCACTGCGGCCCTTAGAAAAATCAGTGCAAGAAAACTAAATCAGTGTTGTAAATACCAGGAGTAAATATTGGACAGCATCTGGCCGCAGCCTGAGGCATATTTTCTATAACGGCCACAAGATCTCCCATTCCTGTCTGACTTGTATCTCTGTGCCCATACTTATCAGCTTCTCTAACACAGCAGGTAAAAACAGGTGAAGTGCAGCCCTACCTGTCAATACCTGCGGGTACTTCCTAACTCAGGGACAGAGATATGCACTAAAAAACTCAATAGAGAAGCAGCAGGAAGATTGTTCTTACAAATGCTGCAGTTTCCAACATTGAGGACGCTGAAGAAGTCACCTGAACTTTATTCCTCAAACTAATTATCAAATACAGTGGCAAGCCAAATCAGGTTGGTATCGTCTACCTGGATTTCTGAAAGCATTCCGAAAAGTTCCTCAAAAGGCTTTTCACTAAACTATGACTGGGATAGAATGGAAGGTCCTTACATTAGTAAAGGACTACAAGACACAGCAGAGACTAGGAGTAAACAACAATTTTCACGACGGAGAAAGCGCAGGTGGAGTGATGCTCCCACGGTACTAATTATGTTACACGATCTGCAGAAAGGAGGCAGAGAGAGGCAGGGCAAACTCAGCACGGCAGCACCGCTAAAAATTGAGGGATATACAATGTAAGACAACAAACACTTGAATTCCCTCCCTCCTCCTCCCACCGAATTCAGTCCACTAAAAGATTAATACTAGAAAACCTTGAATTTCACCTTGTTATTCTCACTGTCCGGAAGAAAACATATGCCCCTTGACAAATCTGAAACAGAAGAATGCAGCATAATCGGTATTTTATTATGTTCTTCGGTGATGCTACTAAGTGCTCCCTCTTCTATGAGAGAGCAGCCGGAGCCTGCTTCAAGCAAGGCATCAGGACTGCGATTTGAATGCTCAGTGACATCCTGATCTTGCTCCCTGTAGGTTGAGTGGGATTCTGTCAAACTAGCAGAACATTTTAGACACGCACATACAGATTTTAGCAAAACAAAGTTCCTAATTCTTAAGTAATAGGTAGGAATAAAAGGCAATTTGTGAGCTAGAATCCTAAACCGTGAATAAACAAGTTAAACCCAATTAACTCGATGCAATCAGGCACTTTCGAGTCCAAACACAGGGCAGTCCCCATTTTCCAAAGCATCCTGACTTTTACTGCCATAGTTACTGGTACTTCCCTAAGGCTACGACGAAGAAGGGACTAAAGGCAACACTTCACTGTTAGAAGCTTGTTTCCTGTGGGTCCATTTTATTACAAACTGCAGCACTTTCTAACCCAGCACGTTCTCTATTAACACCTCATTAAAAACCCGTGCAAATATTCAGATCACGTTGAGAAAAGGGTAACGCCTAGAAGGGTGTATTTACTAAGTATAAGGTACAAGCAGAATTTAATCACAGCATTGGCATTAGCAAAAAACCCAAACGAGTTCAGTATCAATGGCCACACCTCTAAAATAAGTTGCAGAATATTGTTTTCCTGCCCCTACTCTATTTGTACTTCAGAAAAAGGTTTTCACAGCAAGTCTTCCAAATGATTTTCTGTCGTGCATCATCTCACTAGAAAATACATTTCCAGCTTCTACAGTTGCAGGTGAAGGTTGGAATTTTCTCTCTTACAGGTTGGAATAGGGCAATAAGAGACATTAGTTAAAATAAAATCAGTTAAAATTGGTTTAGTGGTGCTCTGGCTGTGCTGGGTTAATGGTTGGACTTGATCTTAAAGGTGTTTTCCAACCAAAACCTTTCTGTGACTCTAAATAATCTCCTAGGCTTACATCTAGTGCAAGAGAAGGGGTAGGAAACTACTTATGGAAGGAGCGTATACAAAGTTTCCGAAATTAATTCAGGCTCCTACTGGCATTCTAGTCCTGGTATTTTGTAGTAAATGTTCTTTTCATCAGCTTTGTGCTTCGGGGAGAAATCTAAGAACACAATGGCAACCACAAGCTTTCTCCATTTTCAGTTTGTTCACATCAACGGGATTCTTTCACAAAACCCCTTCACGCCACCCCGGCAAACAGTGTAAGAATCAAGGGAGGACATCTATGGCATAAAAAGCTAATTCCACTGAGGATAAGCATACGGTTTTTCACAAATCTCAATACCTTGTAATCGTTCAAGCGGCAATACCTCAAGCAAGGTATCTTGACTGTGATTTGAATGGTCAAGGACACCCCGCTCTTGCTCTCTGGGTATTGAGTGGGATTCTTTCAAGCTAACAGAAGCCGGACGAGGTTCTTTAACTTGCGCAGCAACTTCCCTGGAAAGAGAATTATTTCAATGACAAAAAGCACTCGGGGAGATACATGGCTCAGCATTAGCGTACAACATCTCTACGTGTACAGATTTGCTAAATTCTCCCACTTTCAATGCCTTTGTCTCTAGGAAGCCAGCTGTTACAGATTCTACAGATCTACATCCTGATACTTTATTGTGAAGGAATAAACATCAAACAGTTTCACAATCTAAACTATGAAACAAATCGTGAAATTGAAAAGTGTCTATTCCAGCGAGTTCCATGATCCAACTGAGAGCCAGTCAAACCCTAGGCAAGATTCTCCACGATATCATCATCACCCTTTTTAGGAATACTAAATTAGGGCCTATGTCATAAAGAACGTGACTTACTAAAAATCCACGTAGCTCTGTTAAATAAAAGCTTCAATAATTTTGCAGGAAAGTTACTTTTCACTTCTGGTTTCATAGGACTTCCAGGCAGACAGACCAAACTAATCATGTGAGGCAGTAAAACTTCCACACTGAACTCGGGCTTTGCTTTAGTATTTTTTTTATATATATATATATAAATAAAACTAACATTTGAAAAGTATAAAATGCAATTATTCCCCAGGTTGTATTTTTTCCTTTGCTCGAGCACAATCAAGTTGTTTACTCCTTCTCTTAAACCTTATATTCTTGCTTTTTACAGGGACATACCACACATCGTAATTTTATCGGTGAGAAAGACGCACGTGGTGGTTTCTAGCACGACAACAGGAACAAATTTGACCTTGGTTAGAAGAACAACTTCCAACTCTTTCACTGCTTCGTAACTCTCTCCAAATTATTTCACGAACACCAGTTCATTCCTACGAAGTCGCAATGGCTGAGGCTACAAGGAAGCTCAATTTAATAGGAATTATGTTCCTGTCTGCATGTGAACCACACGATACTTGGAACAGATTTAAATCAGCACCAACTGCTACTCGCACACGTGACGTGAACAGAAACATCAGCTTAATTCTTAATCAGGCAATGTAAAGTAGGTAAATACAAGCCAGACTCCAAATAGTCAATTAATTCATTACACCCGGGCAATTTTTAATTAGCGTGACAACAAACCAAAATGTCAGGGTTTAAAAAAAAGAAGATTTCGCTTCTGAAGATTCACCCCCATCATGTCCATGAAGCCAAATTATGCAGTTAAGCAGCAGAACGCTGTTGCTGCAGGGCTGAAGAGGCAAAGTACGGGCACTGCACAAGCTGATCCCACACAGCCTGCCACAAACCCTCCTCCAAAAACACGGAGGAGCTTTCGGAGGAGCTGCCCAGGCTGCCAAACACATTAGCTAACCGGCTAACGCACAGCGGAGCTCTCCAGTTACTGCCGTCAAAAGGCCAGTAGCAGAAGCTGCTACCGAGGTGGGCAATTCAATCCTGAAGTATCCCATAACTAGCTTACGGTACCTATAAATCTCCATACTACCTACTTTTACGTGCATTTGAAGACAGAGTTAAGAGTTTGACTGTCCCACTTACATGTCATCGTGAAAGCTGAGGGTCAATCTCCTGGCCGCCTCAACATCGGGCTGGCTGTTGGGAGAAGATCCAGGTGGAGGTGAAGGTTTCCCTTCCAAATAGGATTCACAGACATCAGAAAGCCTGCAGAGGGAAAACACACAGCGATCGTTTTAACATCCACCTCGCTTCTGGAAAGACAAGGGAGAGAAGTCTGACCTTACTTATTGCTAAGTCACAGGCTTCTCATTGTTACTCTTTGCTCTAGCCCTTGCTGAATAAATCGTTATAAACCGCGTTAAATTTTAATCCGTGCCCGTAACACCGGTTCTTACGCTACCCTTTCTAAAACGAGCCAGATTCAGGTAAGTTAAATGAACAGGTAATAGAGTTAAGAGAGCACAGATACCAAAAAAAACCCCATTATTGTCTGTATGACTTCAAACTTGAGCATGTGAAGCTGAAGAGTCAAGCTAAAAGAAATCTGTTATCAGTCAAAAAGCTAAACTACACCTTTAAAGGAGAATTTTAATAAAAGTTGAGCATTCCACGAGTAACAAATTTAACACAGATTTTTCACTGCTGACCAAATCAATCCTGTTTCCTGATTAGCGTGCCACTAATTGGTAAACCAAATACTCTGTCAAGAGAGTTTTTCCTCTCCAAAGTTAAACGTTCGAAGTTGGTTAACTGGGTTGGGTTTTTTTGGTATTACTAACGGGTATTGACCGAGAGTCTCACCTGTTGTCACAGCCAGATTTCGTCCTGGCAACCGTTGAAGCTGCAACAGGTAAGCCAGGAGGGTTTGAGGAAACAGTAACGTTGTCAAAAACGGCGCTCGCGCTGCTGTTCAGCGAATGCCCCAAGAAGCTCGGGAAGGTCTCGTCGGCGATATTCCTGAACTCTTCCATCGTCCAGCTGCTGGGAAGGGATCGCGCTCTCGCTCGACGACGCGATCAGCCCTGGTCCAGCAGCATCTGAGAGCAGGAACAAAAACAAAGCGACATCAATACGAATCACAGTAACGCCACCAGAAAATACGGCGTTTGTACATCGTGGCCGACGGATAATCTTTGGCAGTCACCCCACTTGACACCCACAAACGTGCTTCAAAACCACTACTTCCATCCAAGCTTTTCGGGGGGGTGCTTTCTAAGAAGAGCAGCAGCCCCACACGATGCACCAGCCCCTATATTTAGCCTGAAAAGCACCTTTGGACCCAGGCAGCCTCCTTCCATTGCAGCCACAGGGCTGGTCTCTCCCTGGGGGCCCCTCACAACATCCCACAGCCCTGAGGGGAGCGGCTGAGGAGGCAGCAACAGGAACGGCAGCAAAGCAGCGCTGGGGGTCTTGGTAGAGCTTCCCTGACCCACCCCGGCAGCGACACCCTCCCCACGCCGCCACTCGCCTGAGAGAAGCAGGAGGATCCGCGGCCCGACCGCCAAAAACTTCAAACCCTCCTTCCCCCTCGGGCCGACCCCGCCGCCATTGCGCGCGCGCAGCGCCCTTCCCCGCCGCCCAGCCAATAGGAGAGCCGCACACATTCGGGATCTTGGCGGAAGGTCGAGAGAGGAGGGCGGTGATTGGTCCCGTCAAGCGGCGCGCTGTCCTCCGCGCTAGGCGGGAAGAGGCGGAGTGTGGGGAGAGGAGGGAGGGAGGGCGGGGAGGTGTGGCCGGGGGGGGGCTGGGGGAGGGGGCGGGGGGATGGGCGTGGAT
>WEIS01067741.1:0-13566 GCA_013389965.1 Todus mexicanus | reverse complement strand
CTGCTTTACCAAGTCCACCACTGGACCATGTCCTGAAGCGCCACATCTACTCGTTTTTTGAACACTTGCAGGGATGGTGACTCCACCACCTCCCTGGGCAGCCTGTTCCAATGTTTAACTCCTCTTTCAATAAAGAAATTTTTCCTAATATCCAATCTGAACTTCCCCTGGTGCAACTTGTGGCCATTTCCTCTCATCCTGTCATTAGTTACCAGGCAGAAGAGGCCAACACCCGCCTCTCTACAACCTCCTTTCAGGTAGTTGTAGAGAGCAAGAAGGTCGCCTCTCAGCCTCCTTCAGGCTGAACAGACCAAACTCCCCCAGCCTCTCCTCACAAGACGTTCTCCAATCCCTTAACCAGCTCCATTTTCCTTCTAAATTCATTGTGTGATTGCTTAAAATTAGTTTGGTTTCACTTTGCTCCGTAAGAGTTTTGGAGAACGACAGTCTGAGCCTTCGGTTTTTGAACTCAAGCATCGATTCTGCTAAAAATCAGTAACTGAATAGACTGGTGCAGCAGCAGGGGCAGCCTGAGCCCCTCGGTTATTTCCCTGTGTTGTCCCTAATAAGGTTCTTCACCCAGTGTGCAAGACGCTGATCGACAGACTCAGCTGATATTTGTCTTTCTTTCCGTTCTGCAGAATAGGGAGCCAGGCATCTAATGCCGCCAGCCCACTTTTCGAGAAGCGTGGTAAACTTCTCATGCAAAATGTGAACAAAAGCTCATGAAAATAAATGATTGGTCACCTGTGTTAACACAAAAATAAGTTTGTTTACACGTCCTGACTCCCAGCTAACACATTATGCTAAGGTGGTCCTGTATTTCCATATGAAATCTTCTCCTAGAGGGGTGAATTTCAGTATTATAATTAGCTAAGGTAACTAGAGGTCATATCTCCATCCTACTGGCCACCACCCTGGTTTTGGTTAACTTTACATCTGGCTACAGCTCATGTTCCAATCTGTTTCAAACAACACCTTGACACCTTGAATGGATGCTGCAACCTTCTCTTTTTAGGGGCCCTCCATTCCTGATACCATGGTTTCAAAACAGACCCGTCACAGTTGCCTAATTTTCAGTAAATTTTTAACTCCCCTCGATACCACCCGTGCTTTTTAAAGCCTCACAATCTATTACATCAGCTGTTCATGCGCTTGTTCACAGGACAAGCAGGGGGGTTTGTCCAATAAAATTGTTTAATAGTTGCTTTACCTACTTAAACAGTTTTTGTTCCATCTGCACCTGGATCTCGTCCATCTTTTCAAGTATAATGACTTTTTCTTCACCATCTGCACCTGGAACTTGCTTATCTCCTTCTGACTCCAGGTAGAACGGTCTCTTTCTTCATGTCCATGAATTATAGCTCCTCTTCTTTGATTGTAATGGTCACTCTAATTCGTATTGCTAAGCACACAATCTTAATTCATTTTGCTTACACAATCTCAGTACATTACCTACAATATACCAGGGTGATGCAAAACTACCCCCAGCCATTCTGCTTGTGACTAAGAAGTTCAGTCTAAGTTTCGGTCTAAGTTCATCCATCTCTAGGTTACAGCTTGTGGCCTAAGGCTTCAGCAACCCAGCTACTTGTGCCGAGCGAGTTAGCGACTAATTCTAACCAAACCACGTAATTCGAAGTTGGATTTAAGATTACTTCAGTTCCCAACATAATTTGTCAGGAAAAGCTGCATCCCCAACAGAAGGAACCCACCTGGAGGCAGAGGAAGGATCCAATGAGGAACAAGACGAACTCGGACCCAAATCTGGGTATTGATTGAACTGTTGTGTGAGGGCACTGAGGATGTAATTCCCCAGAGATTTGTTTGTGGTCCCTTTCCCGAGACACCCAGCTCGAGCTGCCCCTGCTGCTGCACCACTCTGTTAAATGATTGATTTTTACGACTCAAAGGGGCATCAGCCACACAGCCAGCAGAAGCTCAGTTGTTGAAGTCCAAGCACTTGGCCAGCCCACTGGAAACGGTGACTTGTCTGCGCGGAGACTGAAACAGCCTGTTCCCATTAGCAAGAAGCGAGGGGAATTAGTCAGAATATCTAATAATAAATACTCATTCATTCAGCACAGAGGAAAATAAGGTGACCGTGCTGAATTAACTGTAAACAAATGCATTAGAAGCTGCAAAAACATTCTACGATTCTATGAAAAAGTTGTCATTTACTTGATCATAGCCCTATTTTTTTTTTCCTGGTACAAATAGAAGCACAGCAAGAGAAAGATCAGTTGCTGTATTGAAGGGAGTGAGCTTTTAAAGCCTTAAGACAGAAATTCTGCAAGCGGTTTAAATCTTCAGAAATACACTCCGCTGTTTGCATACCCAGAAATGGTTTGGTTTGGTTTAGGAATGAATCCCAGTCCAATAGTTTTGATTATTTTATCTTTTTTAGCAACTTACTCTCTCACAGAGGAATGTTACTATTCCTACTCCAATTTAAAACTTAGTCTTTAACTTTGTTGTTTGCTATGTTTCGTATGGCACGGGTTTACAGAAATTAACTTTTTGGTAAAAACGTCCAGGTACCTGCTTTTATTAAATCTTTTATTTTCCTAGAGCTCTGTTCCTGCTGGCTGAAAAATCTCAGCATCCCCCTTCCACGGATGGTCAGCAAGGACTCTAGCACTGCTGCTACCTCCCTCGTAAGTTTTTTTTAGTGAATTAGAACTAGATTCCTCAGATAAATCAGACGAATGTGCATCGGAGCAAAAACACAGCGTAGTTTTTCACAGCGTGAGTGAAACTCAGGGGAACTTGCTGTCGCTGTGGAGGAGGAACGCAGGTTGCGCTTTCCATTACTTTTATACTACCGGGCTAGTCCTGGAAGCGGCGTAAGCCTATTTTGAAGTAAATACAGTGAAACACTGTTGGGATTCTGCTGCAGGGAACCCACCTTTATCGTTCCTCCCACCAAGCTCCGCTGCCCGCGCTCAGCGGTTACATCCCGTGCAGTAACACGACTCCTGAGCATCGTGTAGTCACCGTCCAGTTTTATCCTCCCGCCTGCCTCACGCCAGCCAACGCTTGAGCGAATGCCAGTGAGCTGATCCACGGCCATAGAGCTCCTGTGCTCACACACCAAAAAAAGGAGCCTTTTAACTCAGTGCTATTTCTTCAAAAGCTCTAATCCATCACTGTAAACCCATCAGTAATCCTGTCAGTAATCCACCCCAATAATTGCATCACGGGGAAGGAATTACGATGTAATTTGAAATCCAGTGACTCAAGGAGTCTCTGCAGACCTTTAAGAGCAGTGAGAAAAGTCAGAACCCGCCCCGTGGCAGAGCAATGTAATATCCAGAGGGGCACAGGACCTAAGAAAAGCAAAGGCGGGAATGGACACTGAATCAAAAGAGACGCCTGTAAGAGAAGCTTACTACAAGTGTATTCATCCAGCCCTTTTCGAGGAAGTTTATTAGTCAACCACAATTATAAAATTTAAATATTTATACAGCAAGATGGAGAATTCGTAAGTACCCACACGCTCCAAACTCTTTTTGCTGCAGTATACACAGGAATGGTTTTGTTTCTTTCACGAGTTGATCCGACGGCGTCCTTTAGCTACTCCGCAACTTGTCGAAGGCGTGTTTAAACTTGGAGAGTTATTTCACATTTATCAGTGCAATATACAAAAAGAAAAAAACAACAATAATAATAAAAAAAAATAATCATCAAGACCAGACCAGACCGATTCCGAAACCGAAAAGATAAAAGGACAGGCACGTTGAAGTCAGCTACTCTGGATATAGCTTGTGGCTAATACGGTTTGTATGTGTTGCCGTAGTTCAAAGGGCACCTTTGATATACCAACATTAACTTAACACGTCCCAAATGGTGCGGTTTGCTCTGAAAAAAAACCCCACATGCACGAAGGTCCCCAATTTTTATTATTTCTTTTTTTTTTTTTTAATCTTCCCGTACGAGAGAAGAAATACAAAGGCAGCCCGAAATGGAAGCGTTCACAACCACCAGAGTAAGGCCCTTCCGAGTTTACTGAAAGCAACACGTTAAACCCCTTCGTTCTCGGGTAAGAGATGAAGAGGCCGAGATACGCATCGTCTGCGAGGGTGAGGATACTGGAGGCTGGAAGTGTCAGCATCGCAAGAGTGCTCTATCAGAGGAGGAGGAGGAAGGAGCTGGGCGTGACTGGACCAGCGCGATCCAGCCCGTGGGGAATCCAGAGGGGGAAAGAAATACCTGAAACAATTAAGAAAAGGAACAAAAACACCAAAACAAACAAACAAACAAACAAAAAAAAAAGAAACAAAACAAAAAACGGAACAAAAACAAAACAACAAAACAAGAAAAAGAGAAAGGTAGTAAATACAAGGAGAACCAAAGGGGAAGAAAAGACATGCTGGAAAAAAAATAAAAGGCTTTAGTATATCCATGCCGAAAACCAAGAGAACATAATGGCAGAAAATCAAGGCTTGGAATTCAAAACAAGACAAATCTCGAAACCGTTCTTCAAAAGGAAAACAACAACAGGTTTTTTCCACCGAAATCCACAGAAAAAAAATTCCCCGTAATACTAAGCCTAGCATAGATTTTTACAACAGAACAGATCACTTTGGAAATGGAAAGGATGTCGTAGCACGGCTATGAAGGGGCTTTCGTTCTCCCGCAATTCCTGCCGCTTGTTGACAGAGCTTTGAGTAACGCTTCGTTTGCGACACAGAACATACATTAAAGATTATCCAAGTACAGTTCCCGCAAGGGCATCTAATTCAGACCAACTTCACAGCGCTTCCAGAACAGGCGTAAACACCTTGTACGTTTTTACAACACTTGCAATTTAACAAGATCCATTTACAGAGAACAGGCTCCTTCCAAGGAAGAAACAGGCTTGGGAGGTATTTACACAGGGCTGCAGAATCCTCAGAGGCAACGTTAAGATCCCTGGTGAATGTCAGACTCGGAATTACACCATTTCACGTCATTTTTCTGCTGTTTTTATTAGAACTTACCCGTAATACTTGTGCATTTCAGTGTAACTATTAGATACCTGCAACGTTTGCTGTCTCGTTTACAGTTCCGTGGACTCACACAAAGGAGCAGCTACGCGACTAATGAAACGAGGGGGAGATTGGCAACCAGCTGCATTTGGGTTCCAATCTTTGTACGGATCAAGTGTTTGGTTGGGTTGGGGTGGGGTTTTTTTTTTCAGGATATTACGCTTCGAGAATTTCAGTTACCCCGTGGAATTCTCACCGTAGGAATGTACAAGTGCAGCTCAGCCAAAGTACTTCTCTTAGGATGCAGACAGTATGACAGCGCTTACAAAACATTTATTGGGAAGTCATACTAAGGTATAAACGAAGCGATACCGAACTGTTCAAAGCTACCGTCTGTACACAATCGCCAAAACGCGCTTCTCATTCCTCTCAAACCAACAGGTTCGTATGTTACAAAAGCGGTTACAAACTTCGCCGTGTTTAGGAATCGTTATCAAACGCTGAACACTACGAAATGCGAAACAAATCAGCGATCAGAACAATCGTAATGGAAATTGTTTTAATGGTCACTTCCCTCCTCCCATCCCCACCAAGGACAGAAATTCTCGGTGTCACTCAGGAACTAGTCTTTTAATTCGACAGGCTTTCAAAAAACAAAAAAAAAGTGTTTTGATGGAAGTTTGGGGGGGTTGGAGTTTGTTTGCGGGTTGTTTGTGGTTTTTTTTTTCCCCCCCTAAACAAGAAGCATCTCCGAGTATTTTTCTATCAGGAGATCCAACAGTATCAAACTGTGCGGGCTAGTACAAAAAACGTACGCAACGTGTTTTTAAAAGGCTTTTTGAATAGCGTTTAGTAGTTAGCAGGCTGCTGGTGTCTTGGGAGAGGTCAAACGGCGCTGGGGAGGGGAAAAAGGAGTTCGTTTTCCATTCCTGTGTGCATGCAACAAGCAGCAAAACACCAAAGTTACTCCAGTTAGCTTGGTATCAGCTCTGCTTTCTGTTAAAAAGGACATAATACAAATGGAGAATGGAAATCGCATCATAAATCTGGACACACAATTACATCAACATAACAACAGAGCCCTCCCTACTGACTTTGTCTTCTACCAATCTACATCGCCTGCTCTCAAACTTAGCACAAATCCCGTTTGGTGATGGTGCTTTAGCAAAGCTCTCCAGTCCTGCCTGTGCTTCTACCTGGTTAAAGTGTTTAAATGTACAGACACTGAAACGTACCCTGTGCAGCGTACCAGTTTAGTCAAATCTCACTACCTAAACCTTTCTTTTAAGTGTTAATATATCAAAAAGTTGCTTATGCAATTCAAGCCAACGTGATTAAATGGAAAAGGTTACGTGCATCTTTTTTTACAGTAAGGTTCAATCCCAGGACAAGACACCTAATACCTTGAAACTCCCCAGACATGGGCTTAACTCTGTCATGAAGCGTTAATTCCGAATTGGAGCCAAGATTTGTTAAAAAACCCCAAAAACTAAATAAAAGAAAATATTTTAAGAATACAGAGCAATGGAGGGAGCCTAAAATCACGCTGCAAGTTCCCGTTCCGCAATGTTTTCCTCCCGACTGCAGGGAGAGGAGAAGAGCCACCAGCAGGGCAGGGTGCGGTGGGAAGATCCTGCTGGCAGCAGCACAGCCTTAGATAAGGAGACTGTGAAACCACACCCTGCGCTCAAGAGATACCAAAGAGCCTCCATCTCCCTGTAGGAAGCCGAGCAAACAGTTACACAGCTTTGGATGTCCCATTTCCAAGACAGGACTGCGTCTCAGCAGGTTTTTGTTACGCTAAGTAGGACCTGGAAGCAGATGCCCAGTCTCATTTTGTCCTCCTTTCTGACTGGGAACTTGACCCATTGCCCCCTCTTGCTCTTCCATTTATCCCGTGAGGGACGTGTGAGAGCCCTTCTCCGGGCAAGGCAGCTGAAGATACGGAAGCCAGAACTTCAGGCCTGACTGCTGGAGGGGGGCAAAGGCTACTCGCCAAAAGCAAAGAGTCGCAGGACCTTATAGATGAGCGGTTTAAAGGGAAAAGAGCCGCGTTAGTGGCTGCACGTGGATGGAAACGAAGGGGACCCTGAGGCATTTGGAAAAAATAAATAAATAAGGTGGCCACACAACTTGGAAGCTGCTGCTGCTACCGAGTCTGGCCACATCCTGTAAAGCCGACTGCGGGCACTGCACCGTGCAAATGCAGCGTCCGTGTGTTTCGAGATTTTGGTGGGCGTAGAATCATAGAATATTTAAGGCTGGAAAAGAGCTCTTAGATCATCGAGTCCAGCCTATGACCTACCACCACCACCCAGCTAAAATACTTAAAATAGTTGTTCAGAAGAGGCAGTTACATTTCCCTACTAACCAGCAATTATTACAGAATAAAAACCTAACGGAGAAAGCGAATTGATCTGCAATGACAATGTCGTACGGTGAAGATTAAACCCCAAAACTGGTGTTCAATTGATGTTACACCTGCAAAACTGCAAGTGAAGGAAACTGACACTAGTAAACGACTGTTTAAACCCTACATTATGAAGCGTCTTTTCTTCCTTCCTTTCTGCCACACTATCCCAGCGGAAAACAAGAATCTGTTGCTGGTATTTGTGCAGTTATACAGCAGCGCGAAGAAGTTTCTCCTCGTTTGCAGCTACTTCAGGAAGGTCATTTTTACTGACGTGGAAGGACTAAAAGTGAAAATAAGTGTTTGCGTTGCTTATCTACACAGAACGATTCGACACGGCTTTTGGGTTTGCTCGTTTTCCTCTCAACACTGGCACGAGAGACACCATCCCAGAGCAAAACTACAAGTCTTCACTCAGTAAATGACACTGCTTTATAATTATTATGGTTTTTAAGTGCAAACGTGAAAGGTAAGGGAAATCAAAGACTCAGAGGAGAGACTATTTACTGAAATTCAGTCTACTCATTAACCTACCTGCCAGCAGTTGATCCGTTTAGTGAATTCTGTAGACTCGTATTGGCTGAACCTAGAGAGGTATTAAAAATTCCCTGCTGAGAGCTACCGTTCACCGGACTCCCGTTACCTTTCAGTATACCAGTACACTTCCAGTTGTCCATGTAATTAGCTGCAAAACACAGAAATATAAAAGCCGGTTAAGTTTCTCTTCTGAAGCTCAGCTTTCGATAACAGCTCCGTGCTGTTTCTCTTGCTAAGCAACGTCAACACCAACACAAAATCCCACCAACGGAGGATCTGGCCCCTCAGCTCTCTGAATTCTCTGCCTATCCACGATTTCAAACCCAGGTTTGTTCGGCAGCAAGAATGAGTTTTCTTGATTAAAATACTGAAAGATGAGGAAATTGCCACTGTTTGGGGTTTCTCTGGTTGCTGCTTTTGGAAATTTGAACAGGAAAAAAAAGCCAGTTTGCCTGGAGATCGAGACTGAAGGTAGATTTTCTAGGTTTGGCAGCAGGCAAAGACAGTAACGCAGCACGTGTGCTGATTTTAAAATGACAACTTTACGCAGCTCTAGTGCGGTGAAACAACTTGAGCATGCAGTAACAATGACCCACAGCAGCCTAAATCATGCAAGTGTTCCAGCACAGAGAGCTGTTTCCTTTTGCCAAAGTGTAAACAGAACTGTAACCATCCACCATTCACAAACTTGGGCTCCCAAATTATTTTCTGAAGCACAGTTTCTCAAGTAAATTCAGCACACTGCTAAGTGACCATGTTTCAGGCAGGTGACCTTACCCTTCCAGAGCCTAACGCAGCCGTCGTCCCCAGAGGAGGCGAGCACGGTGCCCGTGATATTCCAGCTCACTCGCCACACCTGGGAGTTGTGGTTATCGAACTGCGCCACGATGTGGATTTCAAATTTTGTTAATCCTCCCGATGAAGTCAATTCTTTCCTGTCGAGGAGAAAAGCGACAGTTCTGCACACAACTCTCCCCGAGGTCTGGGCTTCAGCGTGACGACGAAGAGACGACTACATCTTTCAAGGAGTTTATCTAACAAGAGCATTCAGAGGTGTTTGGACAATATTAAGATGCCCCGATTGTGAGCAAGCCTATAAAAATCAGGCTGCTAAACAACAAACCCACACATATTAAGTTACTACTTTTGCTTCGCAGATACCATTAAAAACCAGACTAAATAGTATCGGACCGAACTCTCTTCCTTTTAAGCTCACCTTAGAGGTTTTAGTGTGAAAATTCGTACATCTTTGGTTGCTACAGCTAAGATGTGGAAGGATCTTCCCAGATTTGGAGCGAATGCGATGTCATGTACAGGATCTGTGACCGTCATCAGAGCTTCTGCTTTCGCGTATTTCCTGCAAGGCACCGAAAAAATTAACCGTTAACGTCATCGGAATTGCCGGTGATGCCAATTCTATAAGCAACAAGTAGCAGAATGGGCAAAAAGAGAGGTTAGTGGACGTGATTAGACTTGTAAAAACAGGAGTATTTTAATATAAATTTAACTGTAATAATTACAAGCTGATGTCGGCAGAAATCAAATACATCAGGTAAGGTAACTGCTAACAACAGCGTATGCTACATCATCCAACAAAGCAAGGACCCCAGGACAAAACCCACTTCTTTCTACAGTTGGAAAAGGGAAATAAAGAGATTCTTCCATTCACAAATCCAAAGGGAATTTGTGTCTGAGTAACTTACTGAATGTTCTGTGCGTGTAAGCAGACTGCTATCTGCCTCCTCCACTGCACGATAAACATGTACTCCATTTTCTCATTTACCACCGAGGAAGTTACAACTTTTCTTTCTTGTTAATGCGCAGGCAACACTGTCTGAAGCCAGGCATAAATCCACAAAGCACCTTGGCTCCTTTCCCACACCAACAAACCATGAGTTCTCTGTCATCGTCTCACTGGAAGGGGTTGTGCAGACACCTCCCGGCCTTCTCCAGCCCTCAATTCTGAACTGTACAATCTGAACTCTGACAGGACGCCAGTAATTCACAGCACTTTCTGTCGTTACAAAGGTGCTTTTAAAAGCATTTTAAGGTCTTCTCGAATGAAACAGCGCCTCGTGCAACACAATTCACATTCTAACTTTGTCCTATCAAAGCTCCTCCTGACAGGAGGTTGGAGCCAGGGGCAGTCAGGCTCTGCCCCCAAGGAACAAGCAATAGGACAAGAGGAACCAGCCTCAAGTTGCCCCAGGGGTGGTTTAGGTTGGAGCTGAGGAACAATTTCTACCCCACAAGACTTCCCCAGGCGTGTCCCAGGCTGCCCAGGGCAGGGGGGGAGTCCCCATGATCCCTGGAGGGGTTTCCAAGCCGTGGAGATGTGGTGCTGAGGGACACGGGGTAGTGGTGCCCTGGCAGTGCTGGAGGAATGGTTGGACTTGATGATCTTAAAAGTCTCTTCCAACCAAAACTATTTTCTGATTATATTAATTCCTCGTGCAAAATTAAGCAAATAAATTAGTAGAAGCAGAAGCAACAATTCTCGCTTTCAAATGTTGGCAAGAACACTGGTATTTCTGCACTGAGACAGAACAAATGTATCAATATCATGTCTACGAACATCAGTCACCACTCCGAGGTCTCCCTCTCCTTTCCTATCCAGTGTCTGAGACAGAATGAAGGTTTTATTATTTACTACTCCACCTCTAACCACAGGACTAAACTAAAAAGCCGTGTATCACGAACTGCTTTAAGGTCCCACAAACGTTCTACACTGTCATTTAGCACACCTGGTATTTTCGTTATATTCATAGATTTGGACCTTCGCCAATATATTTGGACTGTTGTCATCGCTTCCTACGGCGATCATCGGAGAATGCGCTCGAGAGCTACAAGGCAAAAAATAAACAGTGACGTTTACAGATGACTCCGCAGAAAGTACAACAAGCCGCTCCTTTGTAGCTTTCCCACACGTTATCTACAAAGGCGACAAAAGAGTAACAAAAACAACGTGACAAGAGGAGGGGAATTCACAAGGGAAGGCGGGTATGCGCTATTCACAGTTCCCAGTACAATCTGCATTCTGCTCTTCTGGAAGGCCACTCGATACACCCACTAGGGTGAAATCGTTAGGGAACGTGATTAAGCGATTCGAAAAGATGCTCCCAAAGAGCAGGATCGATTTTATACACGCTCTGCGGTCAAGTCTTTCCCACAAAGTTTATGGCAGTCTGCATTCTTTACCGTACTTTTAATGCTTGATCTAGTGTGATTTCATTCAAGGTTGGCAACTGTGCTTATGCAATTCAAGCCAACGGGATTACAAGAGAAAACAGGTCGTTAATTGCATCTTTTTTGTAGTAAGTCTCAATGCTAGGATAAGACACCGTGTATCTTGCACCTCCACAGCCACAGGTTTCATTCCGGATTTGGAAAATGAGTTACAAAAGCTAAATGTAAACGACTTCTAGTTTTTAAATCAACTTTTAACCCCGTCCCAGGCATTAAGGTGAAACAGGGAAAGCCACGAAATGCTTCTGGACGCAAACAGAATCCAAAGCAGGTCAGCCCAGAATGGTTTTTTCCCTTCCTGTTATTGCTGGAGGAGGATGTGAGGTGGGAAGCGAAGGAGAAGCTCTGCTGGGATGTGTTCTTCTGGGTGGGGATGACCCAACCACCACACTACTCCCTGATTCCTTCTCGGTTAAGGCAGTTAAATATCCTACTGAACCCTAAAAGAACGACTCTTGGGCTTTGTGTTTGGGCAAGACTCTTGTGCTTCCCAGTACACTCTGCTGCACTGGCAAGAGCGAGCATCCTTGCTAGAGCTGTCAAGGTTATTACCTACTGCAACACCTCTACTTGAACAAAGGGAAAAAGAGACAGGAATTGTCCCTTTATTAACACTTTCTCTGCTGGAAATCCCAGGTAAGCGTTGTGGGATAAATAAAGAGTGCTCCGTAGCTCTTTAGCTCGTTACCTGCTAAAAATAATTAAGCTGGGAATACTTCCTCACAGGGCACAGGAGGACTTTCTGTAACACTTCTCCGGCTCTGCCAAGCTTACTTTATTAAAAGAAATGTCAGCAGCTTTCTATCAGACCCGAGTAATTCACACTTGATCTTCTCCGTCACATTTTCAGATTTACTCCACAAAATTTCAGACCAAACTCTTTGGACCTTCCCCTTCAATAAACATAAAGCAAAACCTCCAGTTTATAATAACATACCTCGAAGGATTCCAAGAAATGCAACTGCAGCTGAGCTTACAGGAGATTTCATGCTGCAGCGACCACTGACTGAGATTCATCACGTCTGGAGCTTCGTAAATCCTTACAACCCCATCTGCCGAGCAGGTCGCTAACATCAGACCCATGTGCTTGGGAGCAAACTTCACATCTGTAACAGAGGTCCTACTGTCCACCAGAGTAGTCCTCTTCACCTGCAAAGAAAGGCAGAAAGTATTGAAGGAGACGCTAAGAAATTTCCACCCCCCCCAAAAATTAATCCCTAAGGAAGGCAAAGTCTGACAAGTTGAAAAAAACCATAATCTTTATATAGCAATGAAGTGGAGAAATAGATCATCGCACCGAGGCCATTTCTAGCATCAAGAGACATACTCACGGTGGTATCCGAGTTCTGATATCAAAAGAGTTGTTTAGATTATGCTGTCCAGAAAAAACCCCGCACACGTGTACTCGAAGGATAAAACACAAGAGTATCGCCCACAGGCGATTTGAAACTGCCCTCTTCACTCACACTGGTGAAAGATTAACTGTGATGCCTCAGAAATGAGAAAGCAACGCTGCTTTCTATCTTCGGTGCTCGTAAACGTTGGCTTTTCAAGTTGTCTCCTCTCCGACCACGAAAGTGTGAGTTTAAGCTGAGAACCACGCACCACAACTGCCTCCTGTGCGCAGAAGACACCTCCCTGGGTGCCAAAGGTCCCGACAACCCAACTCTTCACGATTACCTATTTCAATGCTAGAAAACTTCAGCAGAAAGGAGAAAACTCCGGATATTTTAGCAACCCAAACCAAAACATGGGAGGCAGGAATTGCGCACTGAGTTACGCAAGATTACACCCAAAGAACCACTGCAGAACAATCTCTTTAGATCTAAAATTCCCTTGGTGAAATGCTACCCAAAATAATCCGCTTCTGAGCAAACTAATTCCCCGCCAAAACCTGATCAGTGTGTTGAGAGACAAAAAAGAACAGGACAAGATGGTTTCAAAAGATTTTCTTCTCATCACAGAAGAAAAACCCCACAACTTTAGTGGTGCTGCAGATGGGGATTCACGTCTGCGAGCTGTTTGCCGGGGAACGTCCCAGTAAGGAACAGCCAGAGTAGTGACACTAATTAGCCTGACTGTTGCCATATAATTCTTTTTCCCCAAACACTTCAAAAATAGTTACTCTCCGCTGGAATATTGCTGCAAATGAACAAAAGACGGGCAAAATCAGGACAGAACAGAAGAAAAACAGGGTGCTTGGCTCTGTTTCAGGGTAGAAAAATACACTGCAAACCCAGAAACGCCCACGAAGTTGGTACTTAGAACAATTTCCACACTCAGTCTTCTGTTTAACTCTGTCATTTAACCAGTTTAAAGCTTCAGCCCATCACAACAAGCGAGCAAACCACCGAGGCACGGTAAATCCGCTTAGATGAGAAGACAGAAAAATAAGAATTAACG
>WEIS01067738.1:4291-28671 GCA_013389965.1 Todus mexicanus | reverse complement strand
CAGTGCAGCTTGTCTCATTTTACAGGAAAGCCTTGCCTTTTCCCTGATGATGATCTTGCTGCCGAAGAAATGAACTTCAGCCTGCCTCTCCTAACAGCCTTGTTCCCCTGAGATGCACATGGAGTTCAGCAGGTCTGTAGCATGGCTTCCAGCATACTAACAACAGGGTTGTTTGGGGTTTTTTTCGTGTGGATTTTTTTTTGTTCAGTTTTGTTTGGGTTTTTTGTCCCACTCACCTCTCCTTGATGAGCAATACAGTTATTTTTCTTTGATTAAAACAGATTGAGATCATATCCTTGTTTTAGCAAGTAGAAGAACAAGATATTAACACAGAAGCAAGATTGAAGTTTCACCTGCAGAATTCCTCTGCTGGCCAGTGTGGTAGTAGAAGCAGAGTTTGTTTTAGCTTGGAAATTCTCTAGGAGATGCTTTTGCAGTAAATAATACAACAGTACTTTATTTTAAGGTATGCACACCAGGTCATGACTTCTTTATTTAGTTCTTCATTGGTCAAGCTGTTATAGACTCCAGTATGACTTTAAGTGGTGCTGAATTGAAACATGTAAACCTGGGTTTTGACATACTATGTCTAACAGAATTGTGAGTGAAAATAATTTACTATTGTAATCGATAGGACACTGAAGATAGTGTGTCACAAAAATGCCTTTATTGTTACAGGGCATGTGATGAACTAGGTAGTGTGTGCAAACAAGTGAGGAAAGTGTTGTACTAGACTGACACTAAAAGAAAAATCTTTTTTTTTTAGGATAGCCTGAGGTTTTTACCTCTTCCTTTGTAGTATGAGTTGATATAATTTATAATCCCAAGCTCTCCTGTGCAGATCTGGAGAACCGATATTGCCACCATGGAAACTAAAATTTTGGATGAAGCCAGAAAATCTCAGCAGCTCAGGAAAAATCCTAAATATTGTGGAAGCTTTCAGTTAGCAATTTTGCAGGGCAATTTCTGACCATTTGGGATGTTGCTTGCCCAGGACCTTACTGTCCATATGTGATGTTTCTCATAATGGAGAAAAGATTGAAGACAAAGATGAAATGACAAGATCTGTGGTGTCTAGTATCTAGCTTGCTGTTTTCAAATATTGTAGAGTGACTGACATAATTTTTTTTTAATCAATAATGTAATTGCTCAAGGTCAGCATAAGCCCTCAGTGCAATGAATTGATTCTGGAGTTGAATACTAAATTTAGCACTACTTGAGAATGTGTGTGTTTGTGGCAAAAACAGATTGCTGATATTTCTCAAGGAAGGACAGGATTTGAACACATTTAAAGTTGTTTTTACTATTGTTATTAAACCTACTTTGTGGAAGATATTTATATGACAAATTCATCGTGAATGTGCTTCAGGTAGGTCCACTTGGATTGAACATGAACTAGAAAAGGATTTTTTCTTTGCTTACTCAATAATGTAGGTTTATTACCTGACAGAGAAAGCAAAAGACATAGTCCTAGCCTCAGAGCAGGGAGGATTTTTTTTTTTTTTTTAAATAAAATGACTATGGAGAAGTTGTGAATCATTGAACTAAGAAAGGATGAAGGAGCCTTTTTGAAAAGGTTATGGGACCTGTCAAATGGAACTGTGTGCTATTCCAATGCACATATTGAAGCTTGGTATAATTTCAGATCACTGAGATGGGTGTGTGACACTTTCTCGAAGAGTGCTGGTGGTTTTTTTAACAAATCAAGTAGAAATGTCTTTACATGTTTCTCGGAGTTAGAGGCTGCTAACAAGCATCCAAAATGAGATAGAGTGTGGCTCTCTACTTGTAGGACTAAGGGTCCATCTAATAATGTTCCATTAAACCTGCTGCCTGTTGGAGGTATCCAAGTTTATTTTCCACAGCTTTGTCAGGATTTGATAATATCTATGTTTTTTGTAATTTTACTAAAAGGATGTCCTAGACATGGTTTAGTAAGTGTTAACACTTGTCGTTTGGTCAAGAAAAGCTCTCCCTGTTCAATCCTGTATTTGATGGTTGAGGCTCAAGCAATTAATAGACAATTCATGTGTGTTTTAGGAGATGTTGAGGGTTGAGTATATTTTTTAAAGTTACTTTTCCAAGTACAGAGTGCTTAAGATAACTTTTTTATGAATCTGTCTCTCACAGACATTTTTCTTTTACAGTCTGAAGCAGCTATCAGAAAATAGACAAAGAAAAACTTTTTAAGCCAGAACACTTAACTCAGTACCTGTATATATATTTTATTTACCATGCTCTCTTCCCTGGAGAAAGCCCTGAGGTGGACAAGAGAGAAATAATCTAGATGACAAAAATCTTAGCCTGCCCCCAGATTTCTATTTCTAGGCTTCGTGTGATGTTGTTTGTTGTATGAAACTCAAGATGGACATTCAATTCTGATATTGCATTTCTTGATCCATTTGACTCCTGATAGTACATCCTGAGCTGATCTAAGATCAATTGAGCAAAAGGATATACCAGCCAGAATAAGGGCAGGCAGGGTATTTTTGCTTCAGCAAAGATCCAGCAGATCTGCAGTAGTTCAGCATCTTGCTTTGTCTGATCTCAGTTTGCGGGGCTGCCAGAGGCAGCCTCATGAGGCTGTGGTAGTGGGTAAGAAATTCATCTTGCACTTATGTGGCCTTGTTAGGCAACTGTGTAGAGGACTGCTAGATAGCTGTGTTTTGTCAAGCAGAACTAGTAAGAATATTAAGAGGAAAGGTGCTGACCTTTACTTTGCAGTAGGAACTGGATGATATAAAAATAATTGTCAGAAAAATATAGGTGTCTGCCCCCGTCTCCTTCAGTGTGTTGCTGGCTATTGAATACTCCTCAAAGTCGTGGCTGTGCACGTTGTTGACCTGCAAGGTAGCGCTTAAATTGTGCAAATTATAGCATGGCTTAGGGAACTGAAGGCCCCATAGTGTCAGGTGTTCAGGAGGCTCCTCAACCTTCTAAGAATTTGGTGAGTTATTCAAGAAGAATAGCAAAATGGGTCATCTATCCTGATTTACTGTAAGTTTATTGTAAACAAGTGTCAAAAAGTGAACATATCAACTTAGTTGCTTCTGGTTTGTAATAGGAGGAAGGGCCTTCTGGTGCTTGCAACGTCATGTGCTGTTGATGACAATGGTTGACAACTTCAGGCCTTGTACTTTTTGTGTACCGTGGAGAGACGTCCATTCACCAGGTTTTATGAAAAACTGGATTTAACTATTGAAATATGGGCTTAATATAGTAAAGGCATCACCGGGCTATGATTGCAGTCGTCTGCTCCCTTCCCATGTGGTGGCCCTATGATGTTCATTGCTCCTTTGGCCACTGTCTCCATAGACAGGCTCATGGCCTAGGACCACCATGTGGGCTTCCACTCCAGAGACCAGGGCCCAGGAATGAGGTGGTGGCTAATAGCTGTTTGTCAGTAGCCTGTCAGCATCGTGCGCACCTCTGTTAGCCACCTCAAATAGTGTATTGGGTGCCACTTCTTCTCTACGACTGTATAAGAAAAGATGGTTGCAGACCTCTAACAGAGGAAGCAGGAATTAAAGAGTATTAATTTTTTTTTAAAAAAAAAAATGGGTTTTGGTTGTTGGTTATTGTTTTGGTTTGGGTTGTTTGTTTTTTTTCAGTTTTAGACAGCATTGATACTTGATCTCATTTGTAGTCTCTAATGGTACCACCAGTATTTCTTTCATCTTTGTTCAGTTTTCCCCTCATTGTTTTTCTTTGTACACTTGAAGCAAAATGCTAAAAAGTCATTATTTTCTCAAAGCATCTGATCCTTTTGTACAGAACTGGTTACTGTCACAATCCAACTTTTATTAGGCAACCCCCCTTGAGTTATATCTCTTTAGTATGAGAAGTAAGAGCCTTAACAGTGAGACCTAGGGTGGTGTGAGAAGCTGAAAAGTCCTTGACTTAGTGTAAAGAGTGCTTAGCAACAGCTAAAACATCAGTGTGTTATCATCCTAAATCCAAAACACAGCACTGTACCAGCTGCTAGGAAGAAAATTAATTCTATTCCAGCCCAAACCAGGACACTCCTAAAATGCCTTGGGTCTGTCTTTGAAAATATCCTTGAGAGAAGAGAAATAGATGTCTGTTTAAAAAAAAAAAAAAAAACCACACCAAAAAACCCCAATAAAAATCATAAGATGAATGAGTGTACGGTGCTGTTGGGGACAGATGCTCTTTCTCTATATGTGTGTACATAAATTGGGGTAGAAAGTGAGTCTGGACTGAGGCAAATTATGATTAAATAAAGTGCCCTTCTTGTTATTTCCAATGCAAGAAAATTTCATTACTCTATTGATTTACAGTGATTAATGTTTTGTTTCTCTCCTTCTTTCTCTTTTTTATTTTATTTTTTCCTTTTTGAGGCTTCATTGTCAGAGGAGCTGGCATTCATAGCTGCTTATTGATTCTAACCAGGGCTGAAAGATGATTGAGTGCTATGACTTTTTGCTCCCCGTTGTTTCTCCTTGTGCTCTGGTGAAAAACAATTAAAAGTATTCCCATTCCCAATAACGACTTCTCTGGTTGTTCTCTTAGTCTCTGAATATACTGCTAGGGATGGAGATGGAAATGCCAATGGCCACCTGACAGCCCGGCGTAAGATTAATGCTTGTCATTTCATGGGATAACAGCTATAAACAGTAAAATCCAGTTCCTTAGAACAAGACTGAAGTATTAATTTAATCTTTAAAACTGCAGACATATAGTAACGAAAAACTAACAAAGAAAGGATTTAAAGGTTTGGATGTATTGTAGTTTGTTTATGGTTATCAAACATGTTTGTTCAGCTGATCGATGGGAGACTGTCACTGTGTTTTATATTGTACTGTCACTGTGATAATGACATTGGGGATGTAATTGGTTCTTTACTTTGCTCAATACTATACATATTTGAATCCATAAATAGGATTTAGTTTTGCTAAATATAGATTGGGATTATGGAGCAGTGCTAGCACTGACTTTGTGCAATTCTTCAGCATTTTGGTGAACAAAAAAGGCTTTGTTTCACACAAGTGTGTTTCTTTTCTCACCTGTGAAAAAAGTGAACAAGTAAAAACATACCTAGTAGGCTGGTGAGGGGAATAAAGGGGATGCTGGAAGAAATTATGAAATCTTAATCATTGTAAAACCAGCGGATTTGAAATAGTTCTGAACTGCTCTTGTAATTCAGTAGTGGATTTTAAATAATTCTGAACTGCTATTGCAATTCAGTTGCACTGGCCTATGTGGCTCCTGATTACAGCTGCCACCACTGCAGCTGCAGGGACCTGGGTTTTCTATCTGTTTCCACTTCTGGCTTGAAAGCATGCTCTTCTCCCTTGAAGGTTATTTTTCTCACTGGGTAACTTTTGGCTCAGGGGCATTAAGCACTACCTTCTTACTGACAAGATAACTTACAAGGTGATAAGGGGAAGTTCTCCTGGTTGTTGACCATGCTGCTGCCCATGTTGCTTCTTGGTCATTGGGAAATATTTTTGAGGAGTGATGATCTGTGGCATCTCACAGGCATTGGATTTGAGCTTGTCTTACGGTAGCCTAAAAACCCCCAACCATCCCACAACAGCAAACAAAACTAGCCCACCCAAACGTAACAGAAGAATAAGGTTTCACTGTTCTTTTTCTTCCTAGCCTAAAAGTAAACAGCAGCCAAAGTCCAAATAATTGGGAAGCAGTGTATGTATGAGCTGTATACTACAGCTCCATAGTAAATGGAATGGTCTTTCCTTGTAGGAGCCAGGCAGTGAAGGCTACTTGTTGTCCGAGGGGATCTAGAGTCCTGGGAAAACTCTTCAGTTGCCCTGAATTTGTGCACAGAAAATGTTCTTGATCTTCTCCCTCTGTCGACAGTAGGTTAGGTGTCTGTCCTAGATTTTTTAAAAAGCTGTGTGATTACTGTGGTGTGAACGGACAGAGCACAAAGTTTGTGGGTGAGTTGTTCTGCAGGTTCATCTATACACAGGAAATCTTAAGAAAGGTTCTTTATAGCTGCAACTGAAGGATCATAAGCAAACATCTGCAAGGAGATGACCATGCAGGGGTGTATGTGTTACCTAAAAGTAGCCACGTGAAATGTAGGCAATCCTTTCACAGTGAGGAAAGCAGATCCTGCCATTCCAGTTGGATGAAGCAAAATTATTTGTGGTCTTCCTTATTTGTGTTTTGATGTGATTGTTGTTTTTTTGTTGTTTTGTTTGGTTTTTGGGGTTGTTTTGGTTTTGTTGTTTGGTTTTCTTTTTCTTTTTCCTTTTATTTGTTTGTTTTAATTTCTTTCCCCCCTCTTCTTCTCACTGCTAGATTTGTTTGCCATATCACTGATGTTTTTACTTTGGCAGATAAGTACTTGGAAATTAAACTTACCTGAGCACAGACACTGACAGTTCTGTTGCAATAAAACTGTGCTAGTGCCCTTGTCTTTAATCACAGACACTAATTTGAAAACTTAAATTTCAGATATGTCTCATGAATTGCCTTGTACAATTGAAGTGCAATATAAATACATGACATGGATTTTAATAAGCAACATAGTTAAAGTACTGCCAACTACATGCTGGTTGCCGTTGAGATATTAGTTTTTTTACTGCTGTTAAATATAGTGAGCAACATGACTACTGTCAGCCGTTAGAAGGAACACCAGCATTGCTACCAGCACAGATGTTTATCTGGAAGAAAACGTTGGTCTCCCATGAGGAAGTGGATGTTTATGAGAAGGTAAGACGTAATGTAGACAGTAATATTCCTCTGGCTGTCAGGGGCTTATACCTCCTGGAACAATCACAATAGCAGCAGAACTGCTAAAGAGAATTTCAGTAAACCAAGGAGAAATTTTACCTAGAACAATGTTACCAAGATTGTATCCTGGCTGCCAGGCTACTACTGTACACAGTCAGTTGGAGTCTGGTGACTGGTCCTGGGGCAACTGCAAGTCTGCAGGTTTCGCTGCAAGTGATGCTGCTGACCACCCTGTGGGTGGGGTAAGTGCTCAAGAGGGAGATATGGGGTGAAGGAGATACTAGACTTTGGCATTTTATTAAAGGGAAAAAATACCATGGTTTCCAGGCATAGAGCATTGGAATTAATCACAAATGCATTCATAGCTATAAAGATGTGGTGGCAAAAGCAAAGTCTGATATTAATTAGAAGAGGGCTGCTGCCTATTGATCGCTTGTGAAAACCAGTACTGAAGATGCTGACTTTAGATATATCCACCTGGGACAGATTTAGCCAATGCCAGTCTACCTGAATTTTCTAACACATCATCTTTGCAGTGGTTTGGATGATGAGTCTAAAGTAAATAACTCTTGCTATTGGAATTATTCCATATGGACAGGAATAGAAAGGTTCTGCTAATGCTTTCTTTCCACTGAAGTTACACCTCCTACTCAGATTGCACTGTTAAGGATGCAGCAAACTTCTAATTTTTGCTGTGTAACTGCTCTGTTCATATATGAAAACTGACTTCTTTTTTTTTAATATATACAGTGATGAACATCTCTAATCAAACAAAGGTGTAAGAGTTTGTTGTTGGTTTGTTAGGGTTTTTTTTGTGAAGAAAACTCTATACCGTTCTCCAACCCTGCATCTATGTGAGCTGGCCTCCAATGGAAACTTAGATGTTACATCCTTAAGATAGTAGCTTTTAAGTAATGAGGAATTGCATAATTTTCTTCTCAAGTTGAAAGAATTCTCTCCATCCTTCTGCTTGTGCTCTTTCCTGTGATCTTATGTGCCCTTTCTTTTGACCAAAAAAAATAAAAAATAAAAAAAAATCTGTTCCCTTGTCACATTGCTGTTGATGAGATTGCAGATATGTTGAGTTTTGTGATATATCTTCACTGAGCCTTGGAGAAGAAATACAAAGTAGCTTGATCTGAAATAGTTGTGCCCAGGGTTAAACTCCTGCTTCCTTCTCTGAGCTTCCACCCTCTCGTCTTCAGTTCTGAAGGTACGTATTTTCTGTGGAATTACTGACATCCTAGAGATGGCTGCATTTCATCAGCTTTAACTGCATGGCCGAATTACTCATTATTAGTGGCTTTCTTCATAAAGAAGATAACCTAAGAATGGTAATAACCATCTCCAGTTATTGAAAACCAGTCAACAGCTTCACTGAAGTACTGCACCATGTTTGAAATTATGTGGATTTGATCCTTTTGAAATCTGATTCAAGCATTTTCTTGTTTCTCTGGGATTTAATATCCTGAATATAAAAAACCCCTGTTTGTTAGTGTGTTTTCTATTTGAATAAATCATTCAAATTTCAGTACTTTGGAGATCTTCACATCATCAGATTCATGCATCTAACACAGATGTTCTGAATTGTTCTATTGACTTCTCACTATTCATTACATAAAAAATTTAGTCTCCTAAATTGCAAGATGTAGCATAGAGGTACCTAAACAAAGAGAGTGTAACACTGGAGTTGGTAAAACTTCTATTCAGAACTGTAAATGGACGCAGCTGAGTATTTAATGCAAAAATAGTCATCTTACTAATGAAGAAAAAAAGATTATTTTTTTTTTTTATCCTTAGAAAAAGGCAGTCAAACTATAGTGCAATATTAGGGGGGAAAGTACTGAACAACTGTTTAAAGTCTCATAATTCCTTACACATCAGAGAAAAGTTGTAGAAATAACACTTTGGTCAATATATTGCTAACGAATTTGCATCCTAAGCCTCAGATCATCTGTAATGTCTTAAAAAATATTTAGCTATTTGTCATGAGCAAGTTTTACAAAAGATATAAATTGATAATTTGTCTTAATATTAAAATATTTTTGAATTTTTAAAATCTATGTATCATACATAGTGCTGTTGAGGCTTTAAGCTTCTACCTCCTTGCTGATTTGATTTATTACTAACTTTTATCTGAAGGATATAAATGAGGGTAGAATTGCTTGAAGCCTTCATCTAAACTGCACATTTCTTTGATTTAGGATAATGAAGCAGAATGTTTTCCCATGGTGCTTAGTTGTTGAAAGTCCTGTTCAGCCCAATGGAGATGCAGGATTTTCTTTTGGTACCCACACACTCCTGTTACTCTACAAGATTCTATGAAACATTTACAACTGTGCTTAATTAAAAACAAATAAAGAAACAAAGAACCAGACAAAACCCCAAACACAACAACAACAAAACCAAAACAAAAACTTCAAAAAGGGAGTTGTGTCAGGGCATGTCATATGCAGAGAGTATCTCATTTTTGGCATCATGGGCCAGTGTGTGTTACCTACAGTACCCTGATAATGCAAATGTCTCATTTCCCTTGCCAGCTAAGCTACATTAGCTACTTCAGATATTGTAATTAATGGTATCTTGCTTAACTTTCATCTCTCATGCCCATGTAGTTCGTGACACTTTTCTGCCAGGATAATGTGAAATTTTAATTATAAAGAATAAAACTAGAAGGAATATGATGTAACTGATCTATGGTTCAGTTTTCCAGTGGAATAGCTTTCCCTACAGATGGAGTCAAGCGAGTATTTCAATGCTGAGCAAATATCTTCAGAGATACAGAAAATACTGTTTTTCTTTAAAGTATCAGATTATTGGGGGTGTACTCTCAGTGATACTAATACATGAAACCAGTCACCACCCCTGGAGGTATTTAAAAGATGTGTAGAAGCGGTGCTGAGGGACATGTTTAGTGGTGACTTGGCAGTGATGGGTTAACAGTTGGACTTGATGATCATCTTAAATGTCTCTTTCAAAACAATTCTGGTTTTATGAATGAAGCAAGATGGGCAATAGAGATGCTCAGATGGCCTGAGGGAGGCAACAGACCAGTTCTTATTCTGACTGAAGATCATGAGAGTGTTATGTGAGGAAAAAATTCACAAAAATGATTTGGTTTGATATTTTGGCTTCTCAATGGAGATTTTTGCAATCATCTTTACTTCGTCCGATTTCACATATTAGATTTTTTTCTTCCCAGGGTGTAGGGAAATAAGGGAAGGATTTCTTAGTGAATAGAATAATAATTACCTTGAGCAGCACCAAAAACTAGAACAGTTTTACTATTGGCTAATGCAATAGGGTAAACCTTACGCAGTAGAAGATGTAGGGATAAGGTTGCTTAACAGATGTCAGTGTTTGCTTCTCCCACATGATGACATAGCGCTGTTATCTTTTAGATTGTTGCAAGGTTTTAAAAAACAGACATGAAAACTGCTTCCATTTTCTTACTTGAGTGAGGGAAAAACATTCATGTTCTGCCTTTTAATACCAAGCTGTTGTAGCTCTGGTTTTCTTGACATTATGAGTGTTTTACATAAACCATCTAACTTAAAATGTTAAATCCAGCTTTTTAGCCAAGTTCTCAGGGTGTGAATAATGAAAGAACTTAATTGTGGGTTGACAGGACAGTAGGACTGGAAGGGGAGCGCTAGCTTCTGATTTTGCAGAATTTGTAGTTCCTTTTGTGTGTTACTGTTGCTTAGGAATGGTAGCTGCAAAATGTTTTGGTCTTTCCAATATCTGTGTTAAGCTGTAAGAAGTTGTTAAATATATAGGATCCATTGGTGTGTGGTGCACTTTTTTTCCCTTAATATAAATGGGCTAGAAATTCTAATAAGTAGTGAAGCTGGGTTTGGATGATAAATTCTGGTACTCAGCTGAGTCAGTCAACTAAAACTGCTCTGGCACTTGAGCTAGCATTGCCACATCACCGTGGAGCTCTCTGGTAGGCACAGCTGAAGCAGCTTCCATTTGGGTATTATGCAACACAGTACAGAATAATATACATATCTCCGTTTGAGCCTACATGGGGTGTTACCCTGTGTCCCAAGGGCACTGTGTGTAGGCAACCAGGAACAGTCTCAGCTGCTCAATGGTCATTTATCAAGTCCATGGTTGTTGACTACAGGTCTGAAGCATATTTGAAGTCTGATTGCACCTAGCACTGCAAGATGGTACTTTTCTCTAAATTAATACTGTTTCTGAGCCAGAAACAGCTTATTGAAAAGTCTTGAGCTTAGTAAGTGTTCTCTAATACAAGTTAGAGGTTGTTGCTTCCCACTTCGACTCCTAGTGGGTTTGTCCTTGAGCAAAGCCAATGCCAAATGCTCTGGTCTGCAGATTTGTAGTTTGGAAGCTCTTTGCACAACTGCTTATATATCAGCAAAGGTGCTCACAATATGAAAACAAAAGGGTTTTTTACCATTTACCAGAAGTAATCTTGGGATCTGAAACTCATGTGGCTTTAGTCTTAGCCAGAATACAATTTATTCCTGCTTCTGATAAAAGAAAATGGATGTAATAAACATTTACACTGCAACAAGATTATGAAACACAAATGGAGATCCACAACCTCTCCCTTTGCTAGCTGAAAGAGTGTTTCTGTTGAACTGTACATCTTCTTGCAACTTGAAGGAATTTATTTTCTCTAATTCTCTAGTAATTAAAAAAAGCTTTAATACCGCCAAGAGATGTCTTCATGTCTGACATAGGTGCTTTGATGATACTTCAAAGTGACTTGCAAACACTTCTTTTGCTGCTACCATTTTCAGACTGGCAGGTGGAAATGGAGGCTTATTGTCCATTGAGTTCATATTTATTCTGCTTCAACACTGTCCTGTGATGTTGTGTTGACAGTTGCTGCTGAGCTACTTTCCTTTTGTAGTAAAACCTGTGGGACATTGGTTGCCTTCTGTATTCATGTTTTCTCTTGCCATGTACATCCTTTGAATATAAGGCCATTCACAGTATTCTTTTACTTCTTATACAATATAGGCATATATATAAAAAAGTTTTATAGTATTTGAACATCTTGTCACTTTATAGATTTGTCATTTTTTTTTCTTCGCTGCTGAGCAGACAATTTGATCATGATACTGCTGACTTCTTGCATTTTGTATCTTCTGACAGGTTATCACAGGCAGACAATATCACATGCTCTCTAAAATGTTTACAGAGAAGTGGAAGGGAAACCCCCCACATTTGTGAGGTGAGAGTATTGATTCAGTCTATTGGCACATTAGCCTGTGGGGGTTTTTGCTTTTTGCTTGGTCACAGTGGTATTATGTCACGTCCACAATATATTCCTCTTTGGTGCAAAATATTTTTCCACAGCATCTCTCAAACTTCCCTGAACAGTGACAAAATAGGAAATACTCCTTCCTTGCTGCTTAGTGTGGCTTCTGTGCTTTCATTATCTTGCTTTGCAGTTATTTTACCCAGGAGACCCTAAAGCACTTCCACTTCTCATATATGTTTGTATTGCATATTTGTGTCAACGGTTCTCTGTGTCTGACCACAGGAACAAAGCTGTAAAATCTATCTGTGTCGGGCACTCTACTAATTTTCCACATGAAGAGATGTATCTGGGAAGCACAGCACCAAGTTATACAGACTTCTAATTTATCTTTCCTCTTCCTCCTCATCCTCCCTCTCTGAATAAAAGAGTATATATCCTGAGTATCATTTCTGTCATGTTCATTAACTACTCACAGCAGGCAGTTGCAGCTTTGACATGCGTGGCCTGTGGCTATGGAAGGACTAATTCCCTAGCATGCTCAATATGTGCTGTTCCCAGGAGTTTGCCTTCCTGCAGGTCCATGAGGCGCTGGAGCTGCACCCGGAGCTCAGAGCACCAGTTTGGGGGGTGTTGGGAGGAAAGGGTTTGTTTAGATTTGGATGCGTTGTCTTTATGTGAGGTGGTGATGGTGTTTGAAGTGTTACTCTCCTCCTTTGCAAAGGTGAAAATGGGTTCCTGATATTGCAAAAACCAGTCATTTCTGCATCCCTGTAACAAGGTGGTGAGAGAGGCAGGCATTCAGGTTTGCTTGTGCAAATATATTTTCAACTCCTTTTCCTGTCCTTTATTCCTTCTTCTCTTCTACTTTGGAGCTGAAGGTATTAAGAAGGTGGCCAGCAGATCAAGGGAAGTTATCTCCTTTCTACTAAGTTGTCTAGCATCCAATTTTGACCATCCCAGAAGAAAGTCAGTCAGCTGGACCGAGACTGCCAAGGAGGTTGGGGTGGTGGTGGTCGCAGGAAGAGAGGCTATGGGGCTGGGACTTGTTCAGCATGGGGAAGGGATGGCTCTGTGAGTGCAACAGCAGGCCCTGGCAGCCATGGGAGGTGACTGAGAGGTATAGCCAGGGTCTTTGCAGAATTTTGTGGGACTTTTGGAAGCTGAGACAGTGGCTGGGCTCTGCACATGGAGCCAGAGCGGGGTGTGGGGCACAGCCCCTCCTCTGGGTGGGAGCAGCAGTTGTGAAGAAGGATGCAGGGCAGGGGCTGAGAGCTCCACTGGGGCCAGACGTGAGTGCAGCTGTGGGTAACTGGTCTCCCCAACTGGCTTGAGAGGCAAACTCAACTAATAGTCATCGTTCTCTCAGAGGAGTACTCAGCCAAAAGCTGTGGCCAGAAGCAGTGTGGGGACCCAGTGGGAGCTCTCACACCGAGATGTGATGGAGCGAGTCTCTGGCTGCAGGGAGAGCCTGAGCCTGACATTCATATCAGAGGGTGACAAAGACAACCACTGTGTGCAGGGTGACCAGGGAAATGATCTGCTCAGCCGGGTGGCAGAGCAGAAAGAGGAATTGGAAAGGTGAAGCAGTATCATGGAGTGTGACACGGAGATAGATTGGTGGAGCCACAGCCTGAGGCAAAGGCAGAAGATGGAGGCTCCACAAGAAACAAAGGATCCCCTACCCTCTTGTCACCGAGAAGAAGGAGGAGACCTAAGAAATGGACGAGAATGGAAACAGGTCCTTGCATGGGGAGGCAGCGAATCCCTTCCTGGCCTCCCGTGCCTTCCCAGTTGCCCTTGCACAACAGGTATGGGGCTCTGGAACTTGAGGGCTAGGCAAATGAGAATGGAGATGAAGGTCCATCCAGAGAGTTGCCCAGGGTCAGCCACTCACCCCCATGCCTTAGGATGACTTCAGTTACCAAAAAAGGAGGGTGATTGTGGTNATCCAGAGAGTTGCCCAGGGTCAGCCACTCACCCCCATGCCTTAGGATGACTTCAGTTACCAAAAAAGGAGGGTGATTGTGGTAGATGGTTCCCTTTCGAGGGGAGCAGAGGTCCCTGTATGCCATCCAGATCCATCCCACAGGGAAGTCTGCTGCCCCCCTGGGGCCTGGATTAGAGACATCATCAGGAAACTCTCTGGTCTGGTGCGACCCTCTGATTATTACTCACTCTTGCTTATCCAGGTTGGTAGTGATGAGGTTACAGAGAGGAGTCCAGAAGCTATTGAAAAGAACTTTAGGGCATAAGGGAGATTGGTTGAAGGCACAGGAGTGCAGGTCATGTTTTGCTTGATTCCTCCAGTGTCAGGAAGAATGCAGAAAGAAAGAGGAAATCACACCTGATTAACACATGGCTCAGAGGCTGGTGCCACTGATGGGATTTTGGGTTTTTTGATCATGAGAAGCTTCACCCAGCACTGGGCTTGCTGGCAACAGATGGAGTTCATCTGTCTCAAAGGGAAAAAGGATCCTCAAACATGAGCTGATGAGGCTTTTTAAAAGGACTTTAAACTAGGTTTCAAGGGGGAAAGGGATAAAACCAGGCTCACTAGAGTTGAGTTTAAGGGTGTCATGCCAGAGTTGGGGGTGAAATCAATAGCCCAGCTCAAGTGCATCTACACCAATGCACGCAGGCAACAAACAGGAGGAGCTGGAAGCTGTTGTGCAGGAGGACAGCTGTGGCATAGTCACTATCACAGAAACATGATGGGATGACTTTGCTGATTGGAGTGCTGCAGTAGATGGCTATAAGGTCTTCAAAAGGAATAGGTAAGGAGGGAAAGGTGGTGGGATGGCTCTGTATGTTACGTAGTGTTTTGATTGTATAGAGCTCAATGGCTGTGGTGGCGTGGTCAAATACTTAAAGGCAGGGAGGAGAGGAGAGGCGACCAAGGCAGATATCCTGTTGGGAGTCTGTTACAGACCACCCAACCAGAATTAAGAGGTTGATGAAGTGTTCTACATGTGGCTGGCAGAAGTCTCAGAAGTTGCCAGCCCTTGTTCTTGTGGGTGACTTCAACCTGCCAGATGTCTGCTGGAAATAGAACACAGCAGAGAGGAAACAGTCGAGGAGGTTCCTGGAGTGCGTGGAAGGTGACTTCCTGACTCAGTTGGTAAGTGAGCCCTCCAGGGGAGGTGCCTTGCCAGACCGCACCTTGAGTACTGTGTACAGTTATGAGCACCACAGTATAAGAAAGACACTGAGGCACTTGAGCAGGTCAAGAGAAGGCAACAAAGCTGGTGAGGGGTCTGGAGAACATGTTTTATGAGAAGAGGGTGAGAGAGCTGGGATTATTTTTAGATTGAAAGGGGACTTTATTGCTCTCTACAACTAGCTAAAAGGAGGTTTTAGTGAGGTGGATGCTGGTCTTTTCTCCCAAGTAACTAACAACAGGACAAGAGGAAATGGTCTCAAGTTGCACCAGGGAGGTTTAGATTGGGTGTTACGAAAAATTACTGAAAGAGTGTTGAAGCATTGAACAAGTTGTAAAGGGAAGCGGTGGAGTCACCATCCCTGAAAGTGTTCAAAAACGAGTAAATGTATCACTTTTTGGGACATGGTCTAGTGGTCATGGAGGTGTTGGGCTGAAGGTTGGACTTTATGATCTTAGAGGTCGTTTCCAACCTTCATGATTCTATGATTCTATGATTGTGGGAGAATAAGAAGCAAGGGGCATAAAAGGAAACAAACAGGAAAGATGCTTTTACTGTGAGGATGCAGTTCTCCAGCTGAGGCTGTGTGAGCTGACAAGAACAGCAGGCCATTTCAGTCCATTTCCTACCATATTCCTGTTGTTATGTCTTGGTGTACTGTGTGTCTGTCTTGCATGTGACATCTTCTTCTCAGTGTGTGATTTACGCCAAGTCATATATGTCTTTCTAAAGAAATAATGCTTGCATAGTTATATTCCCATGAGTGTCATACCTGCTGCCAGTCCTTGTGGCTTTCTGCCCAGTACTTTAGAAGCAACTTTTGCAGTAGCTGCTTCTACCTTCTGTTGTACTTTTGCTTTTCCACATTATAATTAAGGTGGCTGATCTGCTTTTATAAGAAGCTGATTTTCATTTGTCAGTAGCTCATTGCTTTTTGTAATAAACTTTTTAACAATCCTGAGATTTATGCAAGCTTTTTCTTTCAGAATCAGATGAAGTTTATGAAGCCCAGATGATACAAAGAAATGTCGCCTGTAGTTTCTAGTAACTTCCTCTGGTGTTCTGGAGCGTTTTATGCTTTTCCTGGTTGTATGAATTGCACTAGTATCTCAGTCTTGTTAATGGCAACTGGCATAAATGGAGTTTTATGTTCTTTGGATTTCCAAATGTAATTTGCTGATGCTTTTGCTTTCCTTTGTTCAGCAGTCCCGCACTTGGTTTGCTTTTCCTCCTTTGTGCTTTTCCTCCTTTGGCTAATCTGCTTACAGTTAAGACTTATTTGTTTTGAGCTGCATCTCATTTCATGGTTTAGCTTTTCTCACTCACGAGCATTGTTTTTGTTCTTCCTGCATGCTTGCTTCTTGTGAGAGATTGGTGGAGAAGGTCTTATTTGGGTAGCATAGCAGGCTGTGTGTGACCCAGCTACCAGAATGCGTATGGGTGGAGTGTACTCTGTCTGAAGCTGTATTTTTTGCACTGTGTCTGCGTGGGCTGGAAACTTGTAAGTACTGCCTTTAGCGCAGAAGAAAGGTGGTTTCAAAGCTGTTGGATAATTAGGATGGAAATTCTGGATTATATTCTCACTGCTATGGTTATTTCATATGCTGAACATATTGATTCCAGCTCACGGCAATATGATCTAATCTTAAACAAATTTTGAAAAATACAAATATATTAATTCTTACTCTCCTTTGCCTCCAATTTTGTATATTTTTTTATGGTTTTAACAAGTGTTATCAGATATCTTTGATTTCAGGGCAAAACCAATTTTTATTTTTAATTAAAAATGCATGAAAATAAGGATTTCTTGCATTTGAACAGCCATGGTTAAACTTCTAAAGCATTGCACAGTAATTAGGTTTATTGCAGTGTGCCATGGTGTAGACTTATTTAAATTCCTAACATACGGATCTAATTTTGTATCTTGATAGCAGAGAGAGAGAATACATAAAAAGGTGTTACACATTTCACTGCTCTGTTATTGGAAGGTCGTGAAATAAAAATCAAACCACCCTAAGAACAAGGGTAATGTGCATTGGGTAAGATACCTTATAGCCTTAACTGTTTAATACATGGCTTTTTTTTTTTTTTCCCAACGATATTGAGGGTGATGCATAGTAATTAAGATGTGGTGATTTTTTTTCCCTTCTAAGTAAGTATATACATCCTATCAAAGAGCAATTGGATGATCTCAGGTAAATTAATTTTCCGCATTCAGACATGCTATCTTCTCCCTGATTCATACGTTGCTATAGCAACAATTGACTTCACAAGGCCTGACTCAGTTCCTAAAGAAATATGAAATGCCCTCATTTATATTTTTCTAGTGTACGTCATGGAGATGACTTCAATAGCAGTAGCTGATCTTTATATTATTATTTTGGGGGTTGCTTTTTTTTTTACTTGAAGATAAAACAACCTAATTTTCCTAAGTTGAATACATTCTTTTTCTTCAGTGTTTATATTTTTACAGTATTTTTATTAGTGTGAGAGTTTTTGAGAGGGTTGCAGAATGTAAAATACAAATGTGATTTTTAAAAGGTGATTTAAAAGAGCTATTATGCTTTAAAAATCTTTTTTTAGCTTTAAGATATACATTTACATCTGTCAGTCTCTAAACCAGGCATCAAATAGTACAAAACTGGATGCCATTTAGGAGTATTCAGGTAAAATAGAAATATGCAAGATAAATGCCCACATTCACTTCCCCCAAAAAAGCAAACAGGTCACAGTCCTGGGACAAAGAGCATGGAAACGAAAATAAACAGAAATACCCTTAACCATTGCCAGTCCTCGTGGCTTTCTGCCCAGTACTTTAGAAGTAACTTTTGCAGTAGCTGCTTCTATCTTCTGTTGTGTTTTAATGGTGGATAGTCCACCCAGCTGCTACAGGCAGGGACACCTTCCACTTGATCGGGTTGCTCAAAGTCCCAGATGACTTGACCTTGAACCCTCTCAGAGATGGGGCATCCATAACCTCTCTGGGCAAACCTGTTTCAGGGTCTTGCCACCTTCACTTGGCTTGCCCTCGTGTGTCCCGACCTCTCACCATCCCAAAGGCCCTAGGCCTGCACTCCATGCACTGATCTCTTTCCTGGACTGTGATGACCAGTAGCGGACAAAGGAGTCCAGGTACAGTTGCAAACTACCAAATAAGACAGGTTTTATTGTTGGGGTTTTTATTTATTTATTTTTAATTGCCCAATCCTAGAAAGAACTAAATAAGCAGGTAGAAGGGGCCTTAATGTTGAAGCCCAGCATTTCTTCTTGGCAGATCGGTGGTCTTCTGCTTCTCCAGAGGAATGGTTGTCTCTCTGATGTCTCCTTCTGATCTGTTGCTGTCCCGCTGTGGAGGGCTTGGCTTCATCTCTGAACTCCTGTCAGGCATCCTTTTTGTCCTCAGACCAAAGAAACCCCATCTCCAGTCTCCAGGGACCTTGCTGGCCCTCTGAGGGGCTTCTGGTGCACAAGTCCAGTACACGACATTTTGTCTTCTCCCCTGCTCTTAGGGCTTAGACCAGAGTAGGTGGCACCCCTTCAGAAGGAGTGGGAGTAGGGCAGAGGGTGGGTGACAGGAAGAAAGGGCTCACAAGACCTGTGGCCATCAGCAAAATAATTAGGCTGAGCGTAGGCCACTAGCCAGGTACTCCTATGGCTCTGCATTGAGGGTATTGTGGAGCGGAGCCCTCACATGATGCAGTGGTGCCAGGGGAGCTATCCTGGAGATGGATCCATCTCTTTCAGCTCGTCCTTATCTTTAGGCGGATCCACCTCCATGGGCTCTGCATCATCAGATACATGATCAATGTCCATTGCTAATGCTGATGGTGCCTCCCCTCTGATGCTGCTTTTTCCCCTGCAATTCCCTCAACCTTTTCTTTGGTGACCCACCAGCTCGCTTTGCTATTGTGGGTCATCTTTCTGCCACTCATTGTGGATGTCAGGGGCCTGGAAGCTCAGTGAATGTGGGCCTACTGCTGAGGACTGGAACAGAACACAGTGAGGTAGCTTGTGACACCAGGAGGCCACTGTCATGGCTGTGCAGTTTACCATATACAGCAGCTGGGGAGCCTGTGGCCTTAAGGGTACTCTACTGCTGGGAGGAAGAGGAAGGCTGAAGGGGTGGGGCTGAGGCCCCCTTTCCAAGCAGATCACTCCCCTGCGTCCATTCCTAATGGAGGGACATTTCTGGGACTGAGTCTGAAATGTGGGCACAGATTTTTCTGAGGAGGGCCAGAATACTTTGAACTCTACCTACCCATCCTGCTTGGCTTTTTAATGGCTGAGGGATTGTTAAAATCTATGTGAGCTAGATGGAGATTTTTCCATTAGCTTTGATGGAATTTAAACCATGCCCAGTGTGTGTGGGTCCTTACAAAGCTCAGGGAGAAGAGGGGAAAACTTTGCAAGGTCTAACTGGTCCACAAACGTGAGGCAGAGGGCAAAGAGGATGAGTGCTAGGAAAATGCTGTTACCCTTGCAGTTCATTAGCAGAAGGATCTGTTGCTGTTTACTTAGGGTGGATGATAACAGAGCCCTGGATGTGATTCATATTTGGCTACTTGTTAAAACAAGAGAAGCTTTACCAACCATATGTGTGAAGCCACACAATATCTTAGGTCAATCCATCCCAAACCCAAGCGCATTGTGCAGAGCACTGCTTACAGACTTTGTTCTCAGCCTTTCCCAGTCCTGGCCAGGCTGGGAACAGGCAAAAACTGCAATTTTGGCAGTCCATACTGCTCCAGCCATTGAATGCATCATCTCCACCTAAGAGCTACAATCACCCATCCCAGTGCTGTTCCCGGATGCATCTTTCCACTAGAGGGAACTTCAGCTTGAGGTGATATTTTTAACCTTTGAATCTAAAATGGTGTGATTACACCTTGTTTTCTGGGTGTTAACGTAGGAGAAACACAGCATGTCACAAGGCAGGGCCACTGTGGCTTTCAAAATTAATTTTAAATTTTTGTGACTTATATAACTTGATCCATGTAGAGAGGGTTAGGATGTCTGCAGACTAAGTAGCCTCTTAACTGGGTGAATAGTACAAAATACCCCTTTTTTAGCTACTCAGAACTGCCAATGGATGGTTGCTTCTCATCCAAATGGTGCTTTCCAGCCCCACATTGCCGACTTTGGGCTAGAGACCTTTACAGTTAGCTTCTCAAGCCCCAGAATTGCCTCATAAGCTACACTGAATATTATTGATTTGAATCTGTGCAATCCCCTTCTCTCTTGTGCCACTTACTGCAGAGAGCTTTGGTTGCATAGATGTCAGCATCAGGACGTTGTGAGTTCAAGGCTTCTGCCTTATGTTCACTGAACTCGGTTGCCTCTGCAGATCATGATGGGACTGCCCTGGCATTTTCAGGCAGGAGAAAGGTAGTTCTGCTACTCTAGTGCTATCATAAACTTCACCATTTGTGTTACAGCAACACCTAGGAGTCCTGCATTAGTGGTCTGGAATTTCACTCCTGAACAACTGCAGGACCCTGGTGAAATGACAGAATGTTTAGAGGAAAAAAAGTGACATGACTACTCCAGAGAGGCACAACTTCCTGCACTCTGCTGGACCCTGTCTAGAATCTGGACATCACTTAATGTCATGCAGCACCCTCAGGGAGAAGAAAGAGAAAACACACCAACAGATATCATATACGTCCTCTCTCCTGTGAGGTTCCCTGGTGAGATCAATTAGCACAGCATTGTAGTGATGTGAATCATTGTGCCTTTTGGTGTGGACGTATGCCTCTGTGCTCCTTGATACAGTAAAGTCCCAATAAAATTGTAGTTGCTGTATCAGAAATAATCAGCTTTGTTACCGATACTTAGAGAAGACAAGTTGGGGGTAAGGGAGGGTGGATAATCTGGTCATGTCATGATCAAATATGAAAGTTCAAACTTACAATCATATGCACATATACCTGGACAGCAGGAATATGGTCTGCCTGCATGCTTTCCAGTTTCCATTTACATTTATTTGACCCAAAGCACAGTATCTTTCCTCCAGAGGCTTTTACTTAGTCTTGTGGGACTACGCACATTCACATTCTCTCCCCAAAAGGTTGTAGAACCTTTAACTATTCCTCTTTGGATATAGATGTCTCTTTGAATATGTGACACATCAGGTACCATCTCCTATTCTTGACTGACTTCTAAATTCCTTGCTTTACTTGGAAAAAGCACTTTTCCCTGGCTTGTGAATGACTTTCAAGTGTTATAAGTCACTACCCGCCCACCTTTATTTTATCAACCCATAAATTGACAGGACTATAAATGGATTTAATAAATGAGTTTATTACTGCCTCTTGAATGAGATCCGAGCAATGGTAATCAGTCAGTTTGGGGTGGCAAAATACAGCATGCTGTAACAAATGTCAAAGCTAACTGCTCTGCATTTGCAACAAAAGCAATTGTAATTGTTAGTAAAACCAGACTAACTTACTTGATTTTTCATATGTCAAAGCTCACAGAAAACTGCATTATCTAGCAGATGTTTTGAGCTCCTCTACATCTCTGCACAGAAGAAAGGCTAAACCTGTAATTTATGTGTACTGTTTATGAGGCAATGACCTTGTATGGAGTTAAGTATGTATTTAAGAGTTCCTTTCACAGCTTTTCACCAGTTATTAACAGAAATAATTAAATTCAGTTCTGTAGTAGATTTTTTCCATTAACTTATCATTATGATCATTATGAACTTGTAATGGATGCTCTAATTAGACATTATTTCTGGTGGGAATATTTAAATTAAATTGTGACAAATATGTTCAGCATGCTCTTAAGCACTTACTAGAAGCTTATTGAACATCCCTAACCTGCTCAGTAAACAAAAATAAGCAAGGAAATTTCCTTGAAATACAGGATGTGGCTTTCATAAGCTTCTCCTGAGATACATATATTGAGATAATATGCTGGCTTTTGAATGCTGAAATGCTCCTGCTTCTGATCTCCCCACTCCCCTGTTTCAATATTTCCCAACCAAACTCCCAGGAATTTTTTGTCACACTGATGTTTTCTTCTAACTTGTGAAGAAAATGACTACATAAGCATTGGTTCCCATGAAATGAAAGCTTTGAGTTTGAATCAGGGATCTTTTCACTTGATGTCATAGCTTTCCAAAAAAGCAGGTGAAGAAGTTTGGTGGGGTTTTTTTGTGGTTTTTGTTGCTTTTGCTTGTTTTGTTTTGGTTGTTCTGGTTTGGGTTTTTGTTGTTGTCTTTTGTTTGTTTGACAGAGTTTTTTAAATTTTGTCTGTACCAACAATAACTTTGAAGCCTCTCTTAAAAATCTTAATCTGGGTTTATGTCTCTCCTACTTAATGTATTTTCAGCCTTCACCAGGAAAGCTACAGCTGGACTGAAAACAATTCTTCTGGAAAACATTTTCATTTGTCAATATCCTGCGATATTTTTAGCATCTCATGCCTATTTGTGATGCTGCAGAAAAAAAATTCTTTACTTACTCTGGTGGGTTCTGTCTTCAGGTAACCTTTGCCTTTTGCGCTTGCTCCTTATCTCTCATCTACTATAACAAAAGAGCTTAATATAGCCACAGAAGGACAAAATAAACAATCCTGAAGATGGTATCAAATAGCAGAGGTATCCAGCCATGAGACAGATATGGCCTCTGGAAAAAAACCTGCTGCTCTGTAGAGCTGTTTTTCTTCTCCAGTGGGCCCTCAAACTCATGCTAGAGAGTGGATTTTGGAAGTAGACAAGTTGTTTTGGTCTCTTAAACCATTCTACCTGCCACTTTCTTTACTATAGGCACTGTTCTTTTCTGCCCACAGCAGGCATATACTTGCTTTGTGAACCCAGTGTAGCCATCCCATGCAGCAGGAGGACATGTCCCTTTCTGTTTCATCCAATTACAGGACTGAAGAGAGGTTCAATCTCTGTGATATGCTCAAAAAAGTGTTTCTCATGCAATAGTGGTATCTGCAGACTATATGAGCAAGTCCAGTCTATGTATGAAAATAAATGACAAAATAAGATTATTTAATTATTGTTGGTTTTTTTTTATCGACTCCATGGGAGACTGTGCACTGTTTTGGTGGAGGGATAATTTGCTACCCATAAAGCATGTGCATCAGGTTCACAAATTAAAGTAATATAGATAATCTTAATTTCAGGATTGCAGATTTTTTGAGTGCCTTAATATGTCAAAGGAATATTCTGTGGAAGTAACATTTTGGTATTATATATTGGTACCAATACATTTACTTTTGTAAGGATTCATGAAATACTTAGTAGAGAATAAAGAAATGCTCAGAGAGCTAAAGGATCAGTATCAGTAGCAGCTATTCTGATTGAGAATACAGGTGAAGCCTTTGCATATGTCACCTGTAATATAAATTAGTCAGCCCAATAGTACATACACACTAGGATACATGTGCACAAAAAATATGGGATGGGATAGAATGTTGATGAATTATTTTCTTTTCCTTCAAGACTATCCTGAATAATTTTGTTTCCTTGGATGTTTTCTGTGACAACTTTTCACCCTTGTAAATCTGTGTTAGATTTGTATTTTTGCCTGAAGTATGCATGCATCAGAAATACTGTTCCGAGATACTTCTTCTAACCTGTCAAATTTTGGTTGCTGTCTATAATTAGGTGAGATAACAGACTACAATTTACACACTGTTTTCTTACTTAAAAATCCCAAGTGTGCAAACTGAAAAATAACAGGGTCTCTTTTGGAGTAGGGAAATGTAAAGCAAAGAAAACATGAGGAAAAGTACCTGTAATGCCTTGTCTGCACAGGGGTTAGCATTTATTTTCTTCTGATGCAAAGTCTGAGGTGTTGTCATTGCATTGATGATTTATTTTCTTCAGCCAGCAATGCCCAGAGGGCCAGTCATGTGGCAAGGTGAGAAAGGGTATGTGGCAGAACTGGGATGGGCCAAGACTCCCAGGATGTTATAACAGTCCCATTTGCTTAGCAGTTTTGTGTCCATTCATGGTTCATCAATTTTGATGATACCTAGCCTGCTAGTTACTTCTGTCAGCTTTCTCAGAAAAAGAAATGGTTCATTCAGGGTATTGTATCATGAGCTGATTGTATATTCAAAGCCAATTGAAACAATTTTGTACTGTTCCCCTACGCCCCCCAAAACCCCCAACTCCTCCCTTATTTTTAGTGTATTTGTAAAGTAAGAATTTCCTATCACAATTTTGTTTGTCTCTGTTTAAAAAGATTTTCTAGTAATAGTTTATGGAGGCCTTTTTTCGTTTGTTTGTTTGTTTG
>WEIS01067737.1:0-10985 GCA_013389965.1 Todus mexicanus | reverse complement strand
CCCCTTCCCAAAAAAGTGTTTGAGATAGCCCCATCTCCCCAATGGATTAATTATGGTTTCTTCTCCCTCCTGGATCAATTACAGAAATCTGCGCTACTGGGTTTGCTAAGGGGGTTTCTTGTTCCCTTTCTCTTCCCCCCCCATTCCTGAAAGGTGCACTTGAAGTGAAACATCTCTTAATGGGTGTAAAGCAAAAAAGTTCAGAAGCTCTATACCGTTAAAATGAGGTCCAGATAGTTTCAGTTCAAGGACCAGAAAGTTCCTCGTTGGTATGTGTTAGCTTTTTGTAAGGTGGAGAAGGAATAGGGCGAGATGCAAGAGAGAGTACCTCGGGGAAGGAGAGCTGCTCTTCAGGCCTTTAGTGAGATGCCGTTATTTTCCAGTCTATCTTTGTTACAAAATACAAGTCTGTGCTGCTGCTTTTCTGCTTTGTCCTAACTTTGTGCTAGGTGACCCTTACAAGAAAAAATGCTGTGCATTAGGAGCTGCAGCTGGGCCCACATGGCAGCAGCGGGAGCAGAAAGCTGCTCTGGCTTTGTAGAGCAGGACAGGCAGGTAGGACACTGCTCTGGCAGATAGACCTGCAGCCCTGCAACCCCAGGCTGAAGCTTTACTTTTACAGCTGTTTTCTTACTTGCGGTCTGTAGGTGCCTGGCACCGGGGCTTGGCTGAAGGCAGCGTTTGAGGCAGACAAGAGCTGCCAGTCAGGAGAGATGTGCTGCTCTTTCAAGAGCTCAGCTGTTAGAGGTGGAGGCAAACTCTTACTGCAGCTTAGAAAATGTACATTGTAAATAAACCTTCTTTCTCCTGTGAAGAAATTCCTAGGTAAATAGAGGAGGTGGCTCAGGTTACTTTCTTACCCAGTCCTTATTTTGTACCTCTTTCATCTTCAGGAGGATCTAAGAGTCCTTCTGTAGCATCCCCTAGGAAGTGTTGAGATTGTGTTTTGAGCCATCACTTACCGAGTCCTTCCCTCCAGCAATTAGTCTAACAAATCAGCTTTCTCAAGATCCTCAGCCATTTGCTGCCTTACAGCATAATTGTGCGTGACTGTTCCTCATTAGACAGCAATATTTACCTCTAGGGAATGGAGCTTTGCAGCCTGGGATGAATTAAACTGAAACTTTGGCAAACGTCGCTGCTTTTTGTCAGGACTGAAATAAATGAGCTGGCTTTGAGCGCCTCTGACTTTCAGCACCTGGATATTGTTCTGCTGGATGCCATGTGCTGGTGAGGGAGGTTGTGAAGCTTTGACAGAGCTGCTGCTCTTTACATCCCTCTCCTTTCCCATGGAACACAGAACTTGAACAACATTGGAGTGTGTTTTATTGTGCACATTTGTGTTGCACCAGAGACCAATTGGCAGGGAAGTCTTATTCGTACCAATGCTGCACAGGCTGCCAAACATGTTAACAGTTGTGGTTTAGGATATACACATCTGTGATTCTGACTTGGATCCAAACCATTAGCCTATTTCTGCATGAAAGCGAGATGTAAATTCCAGCTTTAAGCCTGAAGATCGTAGTTCTGGGCTGCATTCATCTCTGTAGGGGAAGGATAGGAATTCCCCGTTGTTTAGAGTTTTGACAGAAGAAGGGGGCAAAAAGTTCTACTTCGCTCGCTTTATCATTTTATAATTTTATTTATCTTTTGTTATCTTCACACAATTCTGCTCCAAACAGTGGATTTTTATCTCCAGGGTTGAAGCACAAGAAGTTAATGAACCGTTTGAACTCCAGTAACCACTGATCTCTTTAAGCTGAATAATGGGGCTGCAGCTGCCTGTCCTCCTGTGAGGAGAGCGGGAGGGGCACTGGTGGGATGGAGGTGGGAGGGAAAGATGGAAAAGGTGAGTTCATAAAAGCAAACTGACCTGAGATTCACTTTTATGATTTATTTTCTTTTACTAGTAGCTCATTCCTTGTGTTCCTGCCTTCCACTGAAGCAGAAAGATGTAGAAGCAGAAGGGCTCTGCGTGGGTCCTTTGCCCCTACAAAATGAATTTGTTTCCTTTGGCCATGGAGTGCATTTATAAAAAGGTGTTAGAATCGAGCTGAGGCTGCCTGGTGGCTGCTTGTCCCTGAAACTCTCTGGATGTGCCTACATGGTCAGCTGAAGGACCTGAGTCCCCATACCTCATCCTGAATGCTCCCTGCCCCTCCAGCACTCCTTGGAACATCTGCTGTTGGTATCTGGCAAACAGAATCACCGCCTCCCAATGCCGAAACCTTTTTTCAGAGATTACTACAATTCTCATCTCATTCTCTACTGTCCACTTATCCATGTTAAACAGTATCTGCATTTTGCCTCATGGACTGTAGGTTTCCAAACATGAAAAAGAGCAGGCCGATTAATTTTGTAAGGATGTCAGGTGGTTCAGCCTCTCCTCCTCAGTGGTGATACCCAGCTCAATGAGAGGCATTTCATCTAGTCTGGTTATGAACTACGTTCACATGGGGGTTAGATCCTTTACGTTTAAATGCAGAGAAATTCAAATTACTGAAGCTAATGTAGCTATGTCAGTTCAGAATGGCTGAGCAAAGGGAGAGTGGTCATGGAAGGATGTGCATGTCCTAAGAATTGAGCTGGTCAGTTGTCAGTGATAGGGTATGTCGAGCTTCTGAACGGTGAAACATGAAGGGTGAGGTTCATCTCACTTATTTCTAAATGTTTGCATTGGAGACAGCTGCCCTGGAGTGAGCCTTCAGCTCCCTTCAGACACAGTAGAGAAGGACAGGTGGTTTTCAAAGATGATTCATCTCACTGAGACATGTCCATGAGAATGAGATGGCATTCAGAATAAAAGTACCCATTTCTCTTTACTAACTGTAAAGAGAGCAGAGATGGTATGGGTAGGCCTGTTGTAAACATTGAAGGTTTAGATAAATCCCACCTGACTACTTTCTATTCCTCCCTGAAGTTGGGGGGGATTTCAGGGCGCTCAGATTGATGGGAGGGATGTTCAACACTCTTGAAACCAAGCTGGAACTGCCTGTGTGAGATGTGAAAGCTATTCCTCATTTCTAAAATTCTGTGGGTGGCGAATGCGTCGCTTTTGCTTGTCAGGTGGAAAACCATTGCTGTTGGGTACTGTGACAGTAAGACAAAAATATATGTGAAGAGTTTTTCATCTCTGCTGTAAAATGTAACGTGGAGATTTGGAATGAGCCACTGTCCACTGATATTTGAGCATAGCTCAATGTATCAGCTTGAAAACGGGATATATCCAGATAGTCAGAATTTTCACAAATCTTACTTTGTTATACTCATTTTAATGCTTCTCAAGGGCAACATAGTTCATTCTCTTCCTCTCGTTTCACATGCAAAGCATCCAGTTGAAATACAAATTAGTCTGAAAACAATCCTCTTTTTACTTCAAACTTTTAAAGCTTGGATTTAGCTTTTAGGCTCATTAATATTCACAAACACTGCTTAGTTAAGCTTGCTTTAATTTCTCTGTATGCTTTGTTAACAGGGATTATAGTGATGTTTGCATTTGCATGCAAGACTTTTACTGTTGTGTAAATTTTGGTCATTATTATGGAAAAAAGAAAAGAAAAAAATGCTGAAAATCTACCTCGGTCCCTCCAGTACTTTCTCTAACTCTTGTACTTTTTGATAGCTTTGTGAGAGTGTTCCTTTCCATATTTATTAGGTGGATTTTTCATCTCTCTTTGAAAGATGTGTAAGAGTCTTGGAAGCCCAGAGGAGACGGCAGACTTTTGCTCTCCAGGTATGCCTTTGGCACGCGGTGTCGACAAGGGAACGTACCTCTTCAAATCTGGGAAGCAAAGACAGCCTTGGAAGAGTCTCACGGTTGCACAGTCTTTGACTTAAGTGAGAGACAGTTGAAGGCATTAGTTACCAGCCTCCCTTGCCCTGGCCAAATGAGCTGGAGAAGCACAGCAGCGTTTTCCTAATGATGTTTTGGAGCCTAAGTCTGCTCACAGCCTAACACCTGTATCTGCAGCCAGTGGCTGGCTGTGGAGCCTGTGGAGTGTTTGCAGAAGGATAACCCATAGCTGCTCTTTCGCATTTAATTCTAAGCGTGCTCAGTGTTCATGAAAAGTGGCAGGTTAATAACTCTGGAAGCTACAGCTTGCTGTCTGTCCTGAGAGAATGTACAACGTGAGCAGCTGCCAGACTGGTCCAGCAGGTAGCTCTGTGCTGCAGATCTGCCCTGCTTGAAGGTACCAGGGGGCAGAGCTCTTCAGCCCCTGCATATGGAGGCAGCCAGTGCCCGCTCAGTGGGGTGTTTGATTGCTAGAACCAAGGCTGATGCTGCAAGCTCATCTTACACGAGCTACTGTTGCCAGTGTTGAGTTGGTATGATTGGGATCATTTGCTGAGAAGTGAGAAGACTTGATTTAATTTCAGTTATTTTTATTATTTTTTTTTTTCCCAAGACACACCTTTAATGTACAAAATTTGGAGTGTTTCTTAAGTATATCTCAGTATTTCCAAGATAGTCATATATATGCAATTCTGTTATAGTGCCATTTGAATTCTTACTTTTTGAAGTTCATTTCAATTCACTAATGCCAGGTCTTCCATTTTGCTAGGTGCTACCAGCACCTTCCTCCTTTGCTTTGGGTGGGAAGAACAGCTCGAAATGGTGGTTGTTTCCTGGGAACTGGATGACACAAGAGGTTTTAAACTGAGGCAGACTCTTGAAACGTCTTGTCCACAGAGAATGTATTAATCCTGCCCAGGCAGCTAGATATAACAACCTCACGACCTCGGGAAAAATCCACCAACTTTCCCTTGAAAAATGTGTTTTAGAGTGAGCGGGAAGACGTTATATAGAAGGTATGGAGTAATGAATAGGTTTGATATTAAAGGCATAAACTTGCTCTTCCGAATCTTACAGGGTTCTTTATGTGCATTTTCTTGCATCGTAGGGCAGTTGTGATTTCCTTGCCCCATCCTGTCAGCCTGTCTGTCCTGTAGCATGGCTTTCACGATAGCTTCCAACCTGTATCTTCTAAAGATGTAGTTTTCCATAGACACCTCTACCTCGTGTAGCAATGGCATACACAACTCCTTCAGTCTTTGGAGGACCTCAGGTTAGGTTTTTGGGTGTTGTTTGTCATCTCTTTCCTGCAGGTATAGCTAGGTATGTCACTGATGAAGATTAACATTAACATGTGCTGCTTCTGTCTTGAGCTGTAGAGACTCACCAGTGCCTGTGTCAATGAATCAGGCAAAGCTGAAGCCGAACAAACGTGTTCTGCTGCTCAGCTGAGCTTTTTAATGTGGACTTGGTGTGTGTAGCTTGTGGCAAGCATGGAAGATGTTGGAAGAGAGAGAATAAACGGCTGTGTTATACAGGCAACCTCCTTTGAAGAGGAAGATTGAGCAGGATATGGATCACTTCACAAAGCCACGGTTAATCAAGAGGAGTGGTTTGTTATTGTGTGTAACTTAGGACAGCTCTGCAAGGGGAGCAGAGGTCTGCTGAGGTGTACCAGGGGATAATCTTGCCTCAAATGTTGCTGAGGCTTGTCTGACCCCTAGATTCAGTGTGGGAGCTCAGAGTCAGTATTGCCTTTCCTCTCTTCCTTCTCACTGTCCTAAAATCTTCCAGCTGAAATAAGCAGCCAAAGGAAATCTGTACATCCAGGAGCTTCCTTTCCTCTGTTTTGAATTATGTATTGCCTGTTCTTTTTGGCATCTTTGACAACGTGTCCCTTGTAGTCTGTAATTTCACTCATCCCTGTAATTTATCACTCGCACAGTTTTGGCTTATGTAAAAAGAGATGCAGCAGAATCCACAAATCAGATAAAATATAACTGTGCTTGCATAATTTCCTATATTTATTTCATGTTGTATCTTCAAAAAACAGCTCTTAGGTGGCTTATTGGGGGCGGAGCATGTTAAGGGGGAAAAAATAGAGTGGAATTCTCTGGCAGACCACCTTTTGCATTTGAACTTGGCAGGAAATAATTCATTAGCTGAGTCCCTATTTCAGACTGACAGTCTGCCCAGTTCACTCTTTTACTGAGACTGACTGTTGTGAGGAGCATTACAGGGGCATGAAGAAACGTAGAAGGGAAGACATGGTTTAAGTAGGGATATTATTGTCTTTCCCACTTCAGCTAGAAAAGTGCAGAATAAATACGCCTTAGGAGTTGTTTATTTACTGAAGTCCAATCTGATGGATTTAGTGTTTTCCATTATCCACATCCACATCTAATCCTTTGTTGAATCAGTAGTGGGATGTGGTCTTTGTTTGCTCCAATTTAATAAATCACGGGAAAGGTTGGGGAGGGGGAGGATAATAGCTTCTGTATCTTGGCTTCACCCGAAGTGACAGATTAGTTTAATGACCTGCTGGAAAAGAATTGAGAACTCGAAGGTAGCTTTTGATAAAATCTGAGCCAGGAAATAAATAACCCCTTTGTTTATTTAATACATGTACCAATTAAAACTTAGGTGGCGTGACAGCTCTGTGCGTATTTTTGGACATCATCTTGCATTCATGAAGATGATGTGCATATGTTTTCGTTGCTCGTGCCTATTCAGCTGCTTTATAGAGTCATGTTGTGGTGGATATTACTCTGGAGAGTCTTGTAAATTTGTGTAATATCCATCCATGTAAATGAAGATTGTAGGCTTGGGAAGTGTAGCTTAAAAGTGATATCAGTTGTTCTCTGAAATATCTTCATAAGGATTCTCTTTTTTTCTTTACTCTTAGTCCATAAAATACAAGTCACTTTTTTTTCACTGCAGTTCTTGCTGTACCCTGACCCCCAGCACTGGTCACAGACACATTGTGCGAGGTGTCTGTAGAGCCCTATTGAATGTCCTTGTGCAGATTGGCCACGTGGAGTGGATTTTGGGTTGGGATTTGTGTATTAAAAGGAAAAAACAAGTGCAACCCCTGTTTCTCTTCTTGTGGTTCAAGCTGCCAGAACTTTTGGGGACAGTATTTCACTAAAAGTCAATGTTGGCTTTGGATTTTGTGTCAGAGATTCTGGCTTCCTGAGTTTTTTGTTTAATTTTGTTACTTGAGTAAGCTCCAGCAGAGCAGTGTTCAGAGCTCAGTACTCCAAGACGTAAAACACTTGATCCTGTCAAACACATGCATGTGCATTGCTTGAGTCCTGCTGATTCAGATCAGAGTGCTTTAGATTATGTCAATGAACATCAACATAATTTGAAAGGTTTGAAATTAAAATAGAGAATTTGCCATAGTTTACAGAATCTGTCACTCCATGATAAAGTAAAACTGTCAAAATTATGAAATTTTGAGACTTTAAAGCTAAGTTTAGGAAAATAAGGTTGTTAGAATTGCAAAAATCCTATGGCATCACCAACTTGAAAGTAATGGAAGAGGCAGAGTCATGAGATCATCAGTGTGGTTTGATGCAGCAAGTGCTGCCTTGCTGAATCCCTCTGACATGAAAGATGTTCTGAGAGAGGTGTTGAAGCTATTAAAAGGTCCTTTTCAGATGTGCTTCCTTCTCTTTCACTGGGCATTTATAAAGAGTGTTGATATATCTTACCTAAATGGAAATTAGTCATTAAATGATTGGCAGTAATTGTGTAATTTCTCTAGGATCAACAAGTCTTTATTGTCTATAGTTTTGTTGTGAGATTTCAGGGTGTAAAACACGTATGAAGTCCCAATATTAAGGGATTAATTACTCAAAACTTTCCTGTCACAAATGTTTCCTTTGTTTTTACTTAAGTGTCTAAGTTGTATCGATATCATTTGCACCCGTAACATCTGAGCACGTGCATGACTGAACCTGCGGCTTAAGGTGTGTTTGTGCTTCTGTGTGAAGCTTAATGTAGCATTGAGGTTTAAGAATTCCTGAGTATGTGACACATTCACGTATTATTGTGAAAGGAAAGAAGGAATATAAGAAAAAAAGGGACTAAAGATCCTAGAAGAGCCATGAAAACATCCAGCTGCACAGATCTGTAAGCTGTGAAGCTTAGCACTGGTAAAGATGAGATTATTGTTTCTGAAAGCGTGCTGAAATAATGCACTCCTTGCTTTTGAGACCGTGATAAATCCCTTCATACTTTCTCATTTTACGAGATGAAAACTGCGAAGGAACAGAATACTTTAACTGTGTACTAGCAGCATTTTTTTTTGATTGCATAGGAGGGTAAATGCAGAATCACTTTTTTTAAGGAAACAGTAAAACACTCTTCCAAAGCAAAATCACCATTTTCTTTACTTTAAAATAATAATACTGAAGTTCCAAAGCATTTTTTGGAAATAAACCTCAAATAGTTCTTTAGCTAAATCTCACCATTCATGGGGTTTTTTATCTTCAAATTCATGGTATCCTGTGAAAGGATCAGCATTGCCAGATGTGTTGTTCTGAATGTGCTGTACCTCTGCCTATGAGTTGGTTTTCTCAAGAAAGCTGGGGAATGTGGTCAGGTCAGAAATACAAACCTTCAATGCTGAGTGAACTGGAAATGAGACTCTTGTCTGGATGGTGCTGAAATTGGGAGCTGTGAGCTCCCCCCCATCACCTTTAAGTTCTTTCAGCTCAGGACATTTGAACTGGTGTACAGAAGACAGAACAGATTAACTGGTTTATTGAATCCTCTTTGCTTTCATGCTCAAACCCTAGCAGTCATTTTTATTTGAAACAAAGGAACAGTTCAAACTCAAGCTATGGCTTATCATACTGTGATAAGAAAATGCTTGTTAAGAATGAAAGAANTTTGAGGATTCTGGTCTAAGTAGGAGGTGTCTCTGCCCACTTCAGGGGAGTTGGAACTCAATGATTTTCCAACCCAAACCGTTCTATGATGCTATGATGCTGTAATTAACAGGTAATACTTTAACCAATAGAAAACAGCATCATAGCCAATGTGTTGGCAAACAGCATGGCAGAAAATAGAGCAATTCACCCAGTCCTTTATTGCGTATCAAGTGTAGAAACTAGCATACCCTAATCACTACTGATATCAAGTTTTCTTCTTTAAAAAACAAAAAGTCAAGATTTTGCAGCCTACCTAAGCAATTCATACTAATGATCATCTGTTCTTCCCATTAGAAATTTGTCCTTGACATCTAAGTGAAATCTTTCACAGTGCTATATGTCATTACACTCTGTCATCCACATAGAGAATACCTTCACCTTTGCTTTTTAAGTTTGAAAATTATTATAACGAAAAAAGATGTCACAGAATAAATGTTACAGTTATCTTTTGTTCTCAGTTAAATTCTAGGGACCACTTATCATTTTTTGATTTGCTCCTCTAGACTCTATCCTGTTGAGTCACTTCGTAATAGAAGTATGTCAGGCAAGGCAGAATACTTATTGCCAATCATGATCTTACTGGTGGGGAATAAAAGATTTACCTGCAGCTGGAAACATTATTAACTGAAAATGAAAGATATCACCTTTCATACTCTTATACTTGTGTTCATTTGACCCTACAAGTATTACCATCAAACAGTCCATTAATGGTTTTTGAGAGCTAATATTGCAAAAAGTTAAGCAACTATGTGCTTCTATTGACTTCAATAAAGGAATACTTTCTCTTTTGCCTCCTATCAAGGAATGGTCTTAATGTTTTACACCTCTCTGTTTATCATCACTTTGGTCTTTGCAGTGAAAGGGCATTTTTAATAATGTTTTTTTCAAACACAGACTAAAGTTTCTTCTATTACTGGAAAATTTGTGGCACCCGAGCTTGTGTGGGTCACTTCAAAACAGTTACTGTCTGAATTCACAGTGGAGGTGGCTTGATAAGTACAATAAGAGAAAAAAGTAGATTCATTAAGCCATATTTATTTATTGATACAATTTTGATTAAAGCTGAATCAGAAATATTTATTCATAACTTACAAAAATCAATGCGTTTCATGAAGTAATAAGTGGCTAATCATGAAGATTTAGGTTCATCAGAAAACAATGATTTCTTCTATTCTTCTAATTGTATCAAAGGTATCTTGACACATAACATCTTGGAATCCTTGCATACGACATACCATTAATAAAGGTAATGTCATCTAAATAATTAAAAGTAAAAATTACTTTCTCTAAAATTCTGTGCTATATAGTGGCCATTGACCATGAAAAAAGAAATACCAAAGTCCAAGAGCCCTAGCATATTCATCTGGGGGAAAAAATATGGAAACTGCAAAAAATAGAAATTATAAGTACAAAACTAATTTTCTTATCTTTTATTTGTATGTCTGAAACATTAATATCTATAAAAATGATGTCATAATGGTTTCTTTTATATTGGCTTGTGGATCTATTTCAGTTCGTGGATCTACATTCTATGAGAATCTAAACATTTGACAAATTTCCTAATGAGAATTGTCTCATTAAATGGAACAAATCTGCCACATATATAACTACTGCTTAAAGCAGGGCATGAACAGATATAAGTGAATTCAGACCCTTGTGTGTCTCCTTTAGTAACATATATGCCAAGCATGTAAAATGAAAGGACTGTGGATTTTGTGAATCAAAGTTACAAAAATTAATATATTTCAAAAGCTAAAAGTGCGTAGATATGTAAAAGCTTACAAAAACCACATTCAACCCCTGTAAGTATGTAATATACGGCCATAAGAAATAAGCATTGACAAATAGATTTGAAGAACTCCACGAATTTCTGCTCTTTCAAGATTTCTTATTGCCTTTGCAATGTAAATTCCGTATCAGGTGATCTATTCAGCATTGATGAGGCTACATCTGGAGTATAGCCACTACTTCTGGGTTGCCCAGTACATGAGAAATGGCGTTATTGGAGTGAGTCCAGCTCAGAGCAACAACTATGATAAAGGAACAGGAGCATTTGTCATATGAGGAGAGGCTGAGAGAGTTGGAACTGTTCCACCTGGAGAAGAGAAGGCTCAGGAGAGATGTTATCAATATGTATAAGCACCTTATGGGACGTAATGTAGACAAGGGAGGCAGAATCTTTTCAGTTCTTTGCAAACAGTGGAACACATGAAATTCCTTCTGAACGCAAGAAAACACTTCTTTACTGTGAG
>WEIS01067736.1:0-12008 GCA_013389965.1 Todus mexicanus | reverse complement strand
CGGCGGGCGCGGGTGACACAGCGCGAGGCCGCGCGAGGCCGCGGCACCCGCCGGGACCCGCCGTCCGCGGCCCGGGCGGCGCCAAGATGTCGGTGGCGGGGCTCAAGAAGCAGTTCCACAAGGCCAGCCAGGTAAGGGCGCCGTCGCCCGGGACCCGCCGGGACCCTGCCCCTGCCACAGCCCCAGCCCCGGGGGGTGGCAGCCCTGGCACCTCGGCAGCGCTTCCCCAGCCTTGGCGCTCGGGGTTATCGCCGTGAGCCTCCTGTGCTCAGCCTTGCCAGAGAGGGTTGCCGGGTTCCTTCTTTTGCTCGGGGCTTCAGGGCTCTGGGTTATTAATGTTTGTTATTGAGCGCTGGGTTTGTGTTGGTGCTCCGAGAGCTGGAGGGTACCGGCTGTGCCCTGAACAGCTCCTGGTGTTTTCTTCCACAAACTCCAGGTTTGTTACCCTGCCTGGCACACCCTGCATTGGTCCTATAGAGGGTACCGTCCATTTCTAGAGTTTTCCCTCCTTTTCTAGAACATGTAACTTATTTTTTTCCTGTGTGAACCTGCATCTTCTCCTGACCTCGTTTTTTTTCTGTTCTCTTTTTTTTTTCTAACGTGCTTCTCGTTAATACTTTTGCTGGCCAAGCAGGTGGCCTGGTTGCACTGCATAGCATGACAGTGCTGGCCCCAGACCCCACATTGCTGGGGGAGCTTCAGGAACGGGCAGCAGTGGGATTCTTTTCTCTGAAGGTCTTTGGGAGCCTCGTCTGCTTTCCGTGCTTGTTCCGAGCCAGAGAGATTTGTATTTCTGTTGGCTGTCATTAATGACAGTGGTAATTCTGACATTAGTGTCTCTAACCTATTCAGTCAGATTGGACATCTGCTCTTGTCTTGGTGAGAGCGAGGCAATAAAGGTTTGTTCAGTGCTTAGCTGTCATCTTTTTAGGTCCTCCTTCAGGTGTTTAGCTTGGCAGAAGCCCAAGCTGCTGCCCTTTGTTTGGGTACAGAGATGCTAAATATTGGTATGGAATGTATCTTTTCAGTGGTGTTCTTTTTTTTTTTTTTTCATGTGTACTGATCTTCACAAATGTTGCGAATCTGTATCTTTCAACTAACTTTCACTGGTTCACTGAGGAAACGTGGGACTTCCAGGGTAAATAAATCCAAGGACAAGTTAGAAAAGGTTTTGCCTCGTTTTGCACCTAACTTACACTGGTAGGTGATGCAGCCTTTTCTATGGTGAGTTTGTAACTCAGGAAGCAGAAGGTATTTAACTGAGGAAGTTACGCAGGTAACCACAACAAGTGCTGTCTCATCTAGCAACTGGTAACTGTGCAAGTTGCTTAATCCTGCCCAGATGTCAGGTAAACATTAAAAAAAAAAGCCAAACAAACCACAAAACAAGGAGGGAGGGGATCTGGTAAAGGTAGCAGCGATCGCAAAAAGAAACACCAGAATATATTGAAGTTGACTGTACATTTATCAAAAAGTTGTGGTTCGGTATTGGTTGCAGTAAGGAATTGTGATGCATAACTCAGATAATGTTCTTTTTTAGGTTAGTGAAAGGTAAAGTTTTCACTTATTTTCAATTGCAGAAATGAGCAAGGAATTTAAAGTTATGTTGATTTAAAAAGTCTCTCTTCAGGGAAAGAAATACTGTTTAGCAGGAGATTAATGTGCAGGGAAAAGATACTGGAACTTGTTGTTTTGGTTTTTTTTGATGCTTAGGGAAACACAAGACACTTCTTAAAAGCTCTTTCTGGAAGAATTCAGATAAGATGTTGGACAACGTAGTAGTGGAAAAAAACAAAAGTAGCAGCATATATAGAGTTGATCAAAACATCTAGGTCTAAATAACTGATCTGTTGATCACTGGCACCCAGAGACACATTCTGTACATAAAGGTACAAAACAAACAGTTGTTGAAACTAACAAAAATGAAGTTGGAACATGCAAAATGGAAATACTTGCACTCCATCCTTTAGGTAAATTCTTTTACAAAATGCTAAAACAAGCAAATGCAGAGCATGAAAGAGATGTTTCTCAACAGAACATTTGTTAAATCTCTGAGTGCTGTAGGATCACTTAAGGAGACATATACCTTTGTATATTGGCTAGATGAGAGATGTCAAGGGTAACTGTTAGCGGAGACAGGCATTGCCTGGGGAAAGAATGAAATTAATTCCTGTAGTGTTCCCAAAGGAGAATGGGGGCAGATGACAAAAACTGGCAAATTTCCCAGAGGACATGGAGGAATACTGGAGGGAAGGAGACTTGTGCCAGGACATGTGATTAAGGAATAAGAATAATATTTGAAGGCTGACAGAACCTAGTGACAAAAAAACCTGAAGGATGAAGCAAGTGGGTTAAGACAGTGTGTATTTAACATTCCATTCAAAAATGTGGATAAATATCAAAGCAGCGACAAGGCCCTTGTAGTTTCATGCTAAAGTAGACTTCTATTCAACTGGAATCAACTGCATTTCTAAGTGAAATATAGAGTAATATAGAGATGTAGTTATAGAAAGATTAAATAAAATGAAAGAGATGGAGTTCTCTTGTAACTCTGTACATTAACTGAACCACTTAACTGTTGCAGAACTGGTTTTTGCAAAAGAAACGTGTTTGGTTTTTGTAAAAGCCCTGTCTCTTCTGTGTGTCTTCATACTCAACTTCCATGTTTACTAGTGATGATCACCTTTGTGTGTAGGCTTAAATTTGAAGTTCAGAGAATCCTGGAGAAAAGTAAACAATATTTAGGATTTTATGAACACAATTGAGGTTTGTCTGATGCCCGTCAGCTTGTTATCTGAAGTTACAGTTGAGTAAATAAGTGTTTGCTTTATAAAAGGTCATCAACCAACTTGTTATGGTTACTAAAGCCCTCACCAACATAAGGCATGACCCACTATCGCAAACTTTTTTGGTGTAGTAAAAAGTCACCATGTCTTCTATTGTAATCCATTAATTCACCCTAAGTGTTTTTGATGGTTTTCTCCTAGAATTTTGCACCCAATTGTATTTTTTTTCCCCCCACTGAATATAGCACGTGTATGTAGATTTTTACCTAAGTGTCTGGTAGTGGGGTTCTGAAGACTCTTGAGTTATGAGTGTCTGTTGGAATTACTGCAGTGAAGTTTGCAACCTAGGGCGAGTGGCATTTTAACTGTTTTTCTATATATTCCAATACATAAAGCTGGAATCCTACTCTATTATCTGCACCCTAATAATTGCTTCCTCTGACATCACAGAGCTGATAGACCCAAAGCTTATATGTAACCCAAGGGTTATATATCTCTTGGATAATACCTTTCTGGTACACTAGAATTTTCTTTACTATGCTTCTTATTTAGGTTACAAGTTTAAAATGAAACACTCGAATGTACTGGAATGAGGAGCGCTTCCATTCTGCCCATTTAATATCAGTGACGATCTCTTGAGTATAACTCATTTGACTAATGAAATACCAAGCAGAACCCATGTGGTGTAGTACCACCTCTCAGTGGCTATTTCTCAGGCTATTTCTCTGAGCTGATTAATTCATGTGCAAATCTCACGGAATTCAGCTTGTTGTTGGTTTTCTTCCTTTTTCCTTTACTTAACATATTTTCAAATAGATTTCTTTTTTAACATGAGCCATCAGGGAGTTCTGTTTGTGATGAAGATTTGTCTCCTATCGCTCTTAGCCTCTAACACACCTTATCTGTTTTCCTGTTCAGTTTGCAACCTTTTGGTGTAGGTGGCTGTATCTCTGCCTGCTGTTCCTGTAGGCCTTGTTCTGGTGCTGGTTGTGCGAGTGGGATAACCCAGATGGTGGGAGGACTGCACCTTCTACTGCATACCAGGAGTATTTTTAGAGCGGTGTTTCTGTTTAGAAGCGCAGTAAGCATAGAAAGTGAATCAGAAACCCTTAACAGGCAGCAGTTGCTATTAAAATTTCTGCTGTGCTCCAAGGCTGCAGCCAGGCTGGTATCTTGGTGTAAGGATGTGTGATTTTTCACAGTAGTTGGAGGCTACTGAGCTGAGAACCTCCCTCCCTTAGGGTGTTTTGAAAACTCAGCCATGATGCTGGCATAGGAAATCTGCTTGTTGACCTTGAATTCGCGTGTTTTGTGTCTTTTTTTCCTCCCCTTTCTTTTCCTTCTAATTAATTGTAGCTAAGGCCTGTGTATAGCAGCAATCTCATTATGAACAGCTTATTCATAGTGTATTTCCTAGGCTTAGCTTCTCAGGGGCAGGAGAAATTAATACTTTTTTTAGGAAACACATGACTGGCAATTATTGTGAATATCTTATTTGTAATGTAGGCATCAACGGTTATTGTTAGCCTATGCAGACTGGTTTCTTAAACCTTCTCCCATTGTCAGCGAAGAAAGAGAGGCTGCAAGACGGTATGAATCAGGGGCTGGCTCTATTGTCTATAGATAGAGCCTCAGGGTGAGCAGATTTTCCAACCGAAACAACCAAAATCTGTTACAATTTTTTTGCCTTCTGAAAGTGATTTAACGTAGTGCAATAAAGTATACGCTCTGTGCTTTCGTCTCCTCCATGTCCTGAATGGCATTTGTCTTTTCAAGTACTGCATCTGCCTTTAGCAATGTTTTTAAATGCCTTTTCTATTTTTAAATTTTCTTTAAACTTTTGGCTATCACCAACAGTTACAGGGATGCTGCTGCTTCTCTCCCAGATTACTGCATCCACTCCATTGATTTCTGTGTCATTTTGATCCAATCTGTTGGAATGAAGACCAGATCAGAATCAAAATCTTCTTGTTCCCCAGACAGAATAAGTCTTCTTGTTGTGGGTTTTTTCTTTAGTTTTGTGTTGTGTGTTGTTGTTGTTTTGGTTTGGTTTTTTTTCTCCAGACTGTTTTTCTTTTCTCTTATGTTGTAGCTAAATGATACTATTTTGATGTACTATTAAAGCCTTTTTTAAAGTTTGTCTTGACATTGAATTAATACACAAAAACTTCATTTACACAAAGTTCTTGCTAGCAAAGGAAGTATTTCGGTAAACTGAGGAAGAGAAAAACTTTAAAGACAACCTGAACTTGCCAGTGAGACATGAACAGAAACTTTTTTATTGACTACATGCAGATATATTCCTTTCCTAGGACTATTGGCTCTTTTCATACAGTGTATTAGAGATAATGTCCTTCGACATCCAACCTAAATTGGGTATGATGAATCCAAGACCTTAGTAGAGTGAGCTTCTATCCATTTCCTAGTTCTTATTAGATAATTGGATTTACTCTTTTGCAAATATTATGTATTGTGAGGATAGGACAGCGGTGAAAAGGACATTAGAATTTAGTTTATTGCCTGGAATGTTTTGAAATGGATAATTATGCCTCTTATACATGTTTCAGAAAGGAGAGTAAACCCTCAGCAACTGGCAAGGACAAAAAATAACATTCCTCTATCCTCTGTGTTTATGTAGGTATCTAATTGGTCAGTATCGTTTATCTCTACCTGTATCATAGCTGGAGACTGTTATGCAATCTAGCAATTGTAAAACTCTCATGGAGATTATGTACCGCTCATCCTGAATTCCTAAGATGATGTGAGGAGAGGCCGAGGGTTTGTGTATATCTTTAAGGAGTTGTTAGTTCAAGGAGTATTTGTTGGGTTTTTTTAAAATGATTTATTTTTAAGTGTGGGTTGTTTTTTTTTTAGTGGAAAACAGTGCTTGCAAAAGAAGTCCTTGTTTTGTGCTTTCCTTTAAAGAAAAATTATAAATAAAAGAGAGGGAAACATCCTGTGGTAAAGATCAACATGGATTGGAGTGGGGCCGTGTGTAGTAAGGGGACAGTAATCTGCACTCACCTCTCTTCCTTTGGCATTAGTCCGGCTGACTTGCTTTGAGTTGCATGGCTGACTTTAGGTTGTGCAGCCCACCCTGCTTACACCACAGCTTGCTGCCTGGGACAAAAGTTCTGGGCTAATAGGCAGGAAATAGGAAATGAGTTCCCTGAGGCATGAAGGTGATATTCATTATTAAAAATAAATATCTGATGGAGTTGGGAGAAGGGGAAAAAATAGCTCTCAAGATCTAGGCTTACAGTTACCTTTACAATTGTATTTATCACCTGCTAAGTAGCCTGCCAGTAAGGCATAACTGTAGGAAGAAGAAACTTGGAGTGTTTCAGTCAGTGTAGAAATTAGCATAAGATAGCAATCATATGCCTCTGCAGCCATTAACAATGCAGCTCTCAAGTCTTGCGACAGAGGGATCATAATGCTGTAAATTTATAATCTAACAGTGATGCAGCTGCAGTTTGGAAGGAGGTTAGTTATACTTTACACATCAAATATTTATATAGAAAAGTCTGAATGGTATTGCAGTAGCACATAGTAGAGACTGATGGAGTGGAAGCTGAGCTTTCTCCTTGAACGCGTCGCCTTTTAGAGATTCTTGGCTTTGCTGAAGAGTTTTGCACAGGCATCCTGAAAGTTGCAGCGAGAGCTGGCGCTCCATCCTGAACTCCTGCTGTCGCCTGAGTCACTGCGGCACACGCTGGGTAATAGATTGCAGAGCAGTCTCTTGAGAATCCTGCAGTGCTGAAAAACAAATAGACAAGGGAAGCAGAGCAGCAGCATTGCAAGAAGATTTCCTTCAGCATCGTTTGCAGAGCGTTACTTGAAGTTGCTTATGTATCTTGACAAATTCTTGACCTTTCTACCCAGAAGTTGCATTCCCATATAGACTTTGGGACAGACTTTATAACATACGTATAGGAGGACAAATTCTGCTTAGTTATAGCAATGTGGGATGACTCAGTAGGAATGTGCAGCATAACTGTGTAACTGGGAGCAGAATCTGGCCTATAAATCTTCAGTCCAAGTGCTTGCTTCCTATTAAGGTAAAGGTGTATATATTTAGTGGCACGATATACCGGCAGTTTCAGAACAAACTATCACTGAAGAAGAGAAGAGTTTTTTAGTATGGTGTTTTGTCTGCGGTGCCATCCAAACACCAACACTTTCTGTAAGCATGTTTGTAATGTAAGTCACAAAATACATCCCATTCTACACGCTGTCTGCAAGAGCCTAACAAAACCCAATCTTTGTCGTATAAAGGTATTGTTAAGAACAAACTACTTCTGTTTGTGTTAATGCCACTTTCACCCCAGAATACTGTGATAGTCTAATTCTATATACTGTGCTGTGTTCTCATTGTCAGTCACTTTCTTGTTCACGGAAAGAAAGCCACTGCTGGAGTTTTATGGCTACTTGAGAGTTAAAATGCAGGTTTTAATAATGCTTTTAACAAGTCCAGTTAGAAAAGGGCTAATCAAAAGTTAGATTGCAGCATGCATTCTACTTTCTAGAGCCCTGGGGTCCTGTCACTGTGTACATGTTTCTATTATTAAAGTTATTAAGAGTTATATGCATTGATGGGAGAATATACCAGTTAATTTCTTGCAACATCTCAAATATCAGCAGCTGTGTATGTGAAACACAAAAATAACTTGGCCTTACGTGCTTTCTATTCAAAGGACAATGCCAAGCCTCTGAAGAGACTTCTGGTTCTGTACTACCCTAATTAAATTACTTTTTTTTTTTTTTTTTTTTAATATTGTACCTGTGTTTAATGAATTGCAATGACTGCAGTGAAATTATCCTGAACATAAGTAGAAGAATCTAGGACTCAGAGGAAATCGAGGGGTCCTAAAATTCTATTTTCTGTGACTACCAGTGTTTCTGTTCTTATGCGGTTAGGTGAAAACAATGGAGAAAATACTATTATATATTTACCAAGAAAAAAAAAAAGTTAAAACCAAGTATAAATAGTTTTAGGTAGTAACAGCCCCTTTGTTTCCTTGTGAGTGCTTTGCAAATGCAGGTAGGTCTTGCTATTCCCATGCTATTTTTTTTTTGCCGGTGCAAATAAATAAGGTACTTGGAGGTGAAGTGACTTCAAGGTTGAGGAGCTGGTCAGTGGCTGAACCAAAAGTAGATGATGTATTTCCGGGCTATAGATGCAATGTGCTGTCATTAGGATTTCTATTTTCAAACTTTGTTGGGGTTTGTGTATAGAAGAACCATATCACATTCTCTGGTGGTGTTTGTTTTTTTTAAATTCTCTTTTATTTTGCATAAGATGTATGGATAAATAAGATATAGGATTGGATTAAAGCTTCCGTATAAATGTAGTGTAATTCTACTGACTGAGAGTTCAGCAGGGTTGAATTTTCACTTAACTTCACTGTTTTTATTATCCCTCTGGAAAGGGCATGCAATGTTTTAGGAACTAATGATATCTCCCCAGTAGATAGTAAATGGGGGGGAAAAACATTTCCTTAGTGCCCTAAATAAGATGTTGGATTGGGGGTCAGAATGTCATTGCCTTGATTTAGAACTGTGAATATCCCTTTCACAGTTTTATTGAGAGAGCTGGAAAGTGAAATTTGGTGCCTGTGCTGTCTGCATGGTCAGAGTGTGCCACGAACACGCAAACGCTTTCTCTTTCCCACAGAGAATGTAGCACCTGTCAGCTTGGCATCTGGGTCACTCTAGATGTGTGTGTGGTGGCAGGGGAAGGAACCCTGTTCACGTAAATTATTAATCAAAGGCTATAACTTTTCATCAATTCAGAACCGGCAGTTCCAGTCTGCTGTCTAGAAATTCCTTCCAAATAAAACAATAAGAATTTTAAAGATGTCAGGATGAATTCTGCTTTTGCTGCAAGCTGCCTGGAGGCACTGGAACATAGCAACTGTTACTTAGCTGAAAGATTAACTGCTTATCATTTTATATCTTTAGCATCTGAATACTCCCTACCTGGTTTTTTTCCCCTGTAAATTGTAGTAAGCCAGCTAGAATTACTTTCTTTGTGTTTGAGGTGAGGCCTTTTTTTGTGTTTTTTTGTTTGTTTGTTTTGGTTGGTTGGTTGGTTTTTTGGCTTATTTTTTGTTGGCTTGTTTTTGTGGGTTTTGTTTGTTTGTTTTTTGTTTTGTTTTGTGGTTTCTTTGGGGTGGCGAGAGAGCGAGCAAAACCTCTTCAGTTCCCTGGTCTATCCTACAGCTCTCCACATGCTTAAAGACCACTGACGTTGTTCCTCAGCAGAACTTTCCCTTCGTTGTGCTGGTTAACTTAAGTTTGTGCTGGTGTCTGTCACAGTATTTTAATGTAAAGGGAAGGAAAACTGGTGTGGAAAGGCATACATGCAAACACAAATGAATGGTAAGCTTAGGCAGGAAGGGAGGTACTCGCAGAAGTACCTTCATATTTGAGGAAATATGCTGTAAAAGGTAAATGCATCTTCAGTGGTTACCTTCATCTGTAGTTAGACTTTATAGGTTTTTTCCTCAAACTGTGCACTTAGTTACTACTTTCATTTGTTCTTAGTGGGCCAGATACGGGAGCACTACTCTCAATGGGGCTGAAGGCACCGAGAAACCCAGAACTCAACTGGGTTGAGCACAACTCTGCTGGTTTTTGGTGGAGCGTGGTGGGATACTGCCCCTGTGGGCTTCTGTAGTACCGACAGATGAGGTGGAGGAGGTACTCATCCTCTGTACACATGCGAGATACAAAAGGAAACTCAGTTTGGCTGCTAGTGTTTGTGTCAGGAGCTTTAGACACATCATTCTACATGGCACATCTTAAAGGACTTGAAAAATAGCAAAATTTGCTTTCTTTTATGCTTACTTTTTCAAGCAGCAATCTCAAACTTTGGAAAACTGATTTTTGTATACTATGCAATTTAGAGCTGTATATGAACAATGTGTTCCTATATCTATATTCTTAATTATTATCATATATGTTTGATCAAGATTTAAAGGGCTGTATCTACTGCTTTGTCATGTGTGAGGAATGTAGGAATCAGGACGTTTTTATTGCAGGTGAGCTTGTTAGTGATTGAGATTTGCCCTTCAGTGATCTCTTTTCAGTTCTGGTTCAAGGTTCCTGTTTCATGGGACCCAGCTTGTTTTGCTGCTGGTGGCTGTAATGCCTTTTTTGGTAGGAATTTCTTGCTAGCGAGCCATGTGCTAGCACAAAGGACAGTGCCTTTTGACCTCGTGTGCACTAGTGCTTCAGAGCCCTTTGGGGGCTTCTGCAGAGGTCTGTGTCCTGTGTGGAGATGACACTTGCAAAACTTTTCCAGTTTTCTCTGTCATTTGTTTCAAGATGGAATTTGATTAATTTTGGTAACAATGAAATATAATTCTGTGCGCACGCTGAGGAGAGTTCTGTCCCCATGGATGAAGTCAGGGGTGCATTTCTGCAGTGCTGCTGCTTCCACTAGGAAGAACTGTGCCTCATGGAGATTCAGGACAGTGCGTGTCTGTCTTAGAAGTGTGACTGGGAAGCCCTATTGTCCTCAATTGCATTTTAGTTTGTGGTATTGCATGTAGCAATGTATTGCTGCCAAGAACCACTAGTATGTTTTGAAATGGAGTTATGAAAACAAGGCAAAACTGTACCATGACTTCCTCTGCAGAATAGTCACAGTGAGCACAGTGATGAAAATCATCCTTCCCCTCCCCCCAACTTTTCACTGTGATACTTGGAGATTTTCACTTTCTGTTAAGTGAATGAAAGGAGCATGGATTATTAAAAACGCTCAGACACACAAGACTGTTTGAGGCTTGTTTGTTCCATTATGTTTTGCAACTCCTGATGAGCACAGGTTGCATTAGCAAAGAGAGCAAGATATAGCGAGTCCTTTTGTTTTCCCCATGGATATCAATTTAGCCAAGGGCCTCACGTGAACCCCAGCGAAGTCAGCAGTGCGGCAGAGCTGCTGGAAGCACACTGTTGGATTTTTCAAAATACTTGAGACTGCAACACCATTAAAAACTCAGCTGCATTTGTAGTGGACCCAGCAACAGGAAGCACGTTACATGACAGTGCTCTAGTGCTGAACATGAACTTGAAGGCTTGTGAAAACTGTCAACTAAAATGGTTTTAAAGAAAGAAATGCACAAGAAATCTGTCAAGCAGAGGAGACAAAGAAATCTTGCTGATTCAAAGGGAAAGGGTGCAATCTAGGTGGAGCAGAAGCAGGTGACTTGCCTTGAGTAGCAAGTAACAGGGACTGAGTGTGGCAGAAGAGCGTGGGTGTTTCACGATGTGCTAAAAGCAGTGGAAACTACCGGACTGACTGATCAAAGAAGTAGGAATGATGCCACTGAAGTCAAAATGATGTGCAGTGAAAGGTAACAGTGAGTTGTCAATCCATTTTAAAGTGACTTAATAAAATCCACAAAGCTACTGGAAGTGATAAAAGGCATAAGCAGCAGTTTAATAACGTTGAAGGAGAGATCTCTAACTTGATGATGTGGGAATGGAATTGCAGAAGAATTAATGTCTGATGGAAAGTTTCTGAGTGAGCAATAAACGGATTATTTGTCACATTTCATGCATACAGGGTAGACTTGCTGATAAATATTATGCTGAAGTGGTGATGAGCAATGGTATGCTAATGTGGGGACAAGATAATTCTAATTCAGATCAGCCAAAAATTATGATTGCGACCTTCAGTATATCTGGCTACGTACAACTTCTGTTGACAGTCTTGTTGTTCTGCTTCCTCTGTACAGCTCACTTGGGGCTCTGTAGCAAATGACCTTGACCACTTTTTTTATTGATGACAGATTCACTAAAACTATCACTTGAAACTGTGGCACAGCCAAGGAAGTTTTTACTTTCAGATACATACACAGCTGTATAGTAACTTTCAAAAACTAAACATGGTATTCCTATTTGCAGCCTATCTTTTAGTGTTAGCAGCTCTTGAGCTGAGACAAATTGAAGAATTTTTAACTCAAACACATTAAACTTTGAGCTTAAAGCTGTAAATACCTATTAAAAGTGTCCACATCTTGACTACATTATTTTTCCTGTAGTTGGTCTGTATTGGTGCTTAAAAGTACTTGCCAGGTAATTTCTAAGACTCAGATTTATTGCTTGTGGTGTTAAATATATAATGAAATAGGTCTGACTTCAGTGGAGATAAGTATATTCTGCCTTTATAGAAAATGGAATTAGGCTAGCCGAGTAAAAATCCCAGACTTT
>WEIS01067733.1:0-17758 GCA_013389965.1 Todus mexicanus | reverse complement strand
AAAAAAAAAAAGCAACCTCACATTTTCACTTCTCCAATTTCCTTTGAAAGCTTAAACAAGGAAGCTTCTAATTTTCTACTTCCAAACTGGCAGCTGAAATTAGGGTCTTGAATTACTTCTGAGGACTAGGACTTGGGATCTTCAACTCTACATGGGACCCTCAGTCACTTGGAGGCACACCTGTAGTACTTAGTTAACTAAGAATGGAGAAACGTAGTAGAATTTTCCAAAACTACAAGACACCTAATGCTGATTCTCAATTAGTGCGTGACCTCAGGAAGTCTATGAAGGGTTTCTCTGCATCTAGAGGAAGCTCAGGTGCAGTCTAGTTCTTCAGTCAATTTTTAAAAGGTTATCATGAGACACCACATTTTAACTCTTCAGTTAAAAGTAAGAGGGGTGGGGTTTTTTTCTCTCTCTCTCTCATTTTTTTTTTCTTTTATGGTGAGGACACAGCGATAATGGCACCTTTTTTTTACAGTTTAAACTGTAAACCGAACCTTTGCTATGCTGACATGCATCACCAACATCCCCCATGCTGGTGGTTGCTTCTTACCTGTTCTGGGTCACTGCTGTTGCACACTCAAAGCCATCCCTGCTTGGTGATCATCTGGGTGCCCTGCACCACAAAGCTGATCTGGGTAACTAGCACTGGTGATCATGGTCCTACATGACCTCAGTCACTGCAGTGAAGGTGATCATGCTGAAGAGCTCTTCAGTGAGGAAAGCTGGATCTGAAGTGAGCAACTGCTCGCTCTTCCCCACCCCCAAATTCAGTCCCTTTGTAAGGCGGTTGAGTTTCGAGGCAATTCCTAGCCCTGGGCCTCCACCCCAGGCTACATAACCCTGATCCTGGCAGGGATGTTACTTTCTAGGCTGTGGCAGGTGCCTCGCCCTGCTGCTCACCGATTCTTTCTTTGCTCAGCTGCTGCACCCTTTCCTAAAACAGAAGCAGTCTTTTCATGAATCTCTTCCTTGCACTTTTTCATTGATGGGTAATGGCCTGTCGATGCACTGCTAGTTGTTCTGGGGACTCTTTCCTCAAGCCTTGCCCATGCTTTCAAGCCTTTGCTGTTATCCCACCCTTAAGCTGTGCAGACACTTGGTGCCAAGCTCCATTCGCCCAGTGAGAGAATAACAAACTTGTGACCTCTATGCCGAGGCAGCTCGGGCTTGCCGGCAGTGAGGAGCAGCAAGGGAACATCATCACCCCTTGGGAAACAGATAGTTCACCTCAGGTCCAGCCTGCACGGCGAGTACCATTACTTTTAAGGAAGGACACATGCGTAAGTAATTGCAGTAAACCTTCCCGTGTATTTATGTGAAATTCCCCCAAAGAACTACACTCTGGTATCAGAGTTTGTTTATGGTAATGAAGGCCCAGTGCCATAAAGCTAGCAAGAATATGTCCCAATAGAGCTTTTTAGAAGCTTTTCGGCACTTTGGATGAAATGCTGCTGACAAAATTTCAATCTTGAAATCTCCTGCAACCATCAGATAATTAAGAAATGCTGCTGAGTCACACCTGCCTAGGGTAAGTGCCTCCCTGAGGCACGGCTGGGAACACCAATGACTATTTCAGATGTGTCCCCAAATGCAGCAGATGTCAATGATTAAGTGCCATACCCAGTGGCACATTCTCTGCTGACTCATTTGCTGCACTGCGACTGAGATAACCAGGTAAATTCAAGGTTGAGTTTTGCCAGGACTGTGCAAAGTTCTTTTCACTGAGACTCAGAAAAACGGTGAATTTATATAATAGGAGTTACATTGTAGTTCAAGAATCTTTGCTGGAGAGAATCTGACTCCACTCTGGTGATACCTCACCTGGAGTATGGTGTTCAGCTCTGGAGTCCTCAGCATAAGAAGGATATGGACCTATTGGAGCGGGTCCAGAGAAGGGTCATTAAATTAATCAGAGGGCTGGAACACCTCTGCTATGAAGAAAGACTAAAGCAGTTGGGGTTGTTCAGCCTGGAGAAGACTCTGGGAAAACTTTATTGCAGCCTCTTAGTGCTTAAAGGGGGCGTATAAGAAAAATGGAGACAGTCTTTTTAGCAGGGCCTGATGTGACAGGACAAGGGCTAATGGTTTTAAACTAAAAGAGCGTAGTTTTAGGTGAGATATAAGGCAGAAAATTTTTACAGTGAGGGGGGTGAGACACTGGTACAGGTTGCCCAGAGAGGTGGTAGAAGCCACATTCCTGGAAACATTCACAGTCAGGTTGGACGGGGCTCTGAGAAACCTGATATAGTGGAAGATGTCCCAGGCATTACCTGTACTAGATGGCCTTTAAAGGTCCCTTCCAACTCAAACAATTCTAAGATTCCAGGATAATTATTTTTCAGTGTTGTAGCCAGACAAGGGGAAGAGTAAATTAAAAAATGTAATTGAATAGTCTTTGCTGTAAATGTAGTAAGATGATAGCCTGCTGATAAGAAACTTTGAAGCCTCAGACACTTGCCTGGAGGGCCCCTGAGGATCTTCCTTCCTCAAATACCCTCAAGCAGCCACCGCAGCCCCAAGCCATGGCACCAGAGAGAGTAGCAGCTATGAGCATCTGTACCACTGCTCCCTTCTGGCACCACAGCCATAGAGCCTCCTCATTTACAGCATTCCCCAACAGCTGGTTGCCTTGCTTGCCCTCCTGGGTTCAGACTTTCACCTGCCCAACTCTTACTGTCCTGGCTTCAGGCTGATCCCATCTTCCCTGTGTCCCACTCACTCTAGTCTGCATCTCTTTTCAACGGAAAACCTCAAAAGACATCCAATACGAGGATCAAATCTAATGGCAGTCATACATTCGTTTATCATATTTATGTAAATCACAGCACCGCTAAGCTAGGTATGTTGCAGCCTTTCTTCTGGTGGTCCTTTGGATGGTAAATTCACTGGACTGGAGACTGCCTCTGGCCTGTGGATACCAGCTCAGCTGCAAACTGTCAAAAGTCAGAACAAACACTCAAAGCTAAAAACAGGTAATCATAAAAATGTCTAGGATTTGCACAACGCTATTCGCACAGGTCATGACAGTATTTCAGTTCCTGTGTTCATTGGGCATGATTTCCTCCTGATTTTGCAATGATAGCTACCAGCAAGATTAGAGAACCTTTGCTTCCCTTTTTGCTATAAGTCTTCTAGGGAAAAGAATTAGTAAAAACTCAGCTAAGTCCCTCAAATGGTCTCTTTTCACAGGTGAAAACTGGGATGCTGTTGAGAGCATAAGGTCACTACTTGAAAAATAACCCTTAGTTTCTGAGGTGAAAGATTCTTTGATTTTCTGCCTCAAATTTGCTTTGCCTCTATCTTTCTTATATATCTACAGTGAAAACTGAAAATATCTCAGGACAAGTGGATGATGGATGGCTTGTAAAGAAATGCAATGAGACCATAGGAAACTGATGAGATGCTTTCTGTGGAAGCCAAGCTGCAGGACAAGAGAAGCAATTCACAAGTGGTAGAACAGCTGGCAACTCCAACCCACACCATCTGGATTTGTGTGATTTTTATAATATTTATTGTCACTAACTCTGAAGGGAATATGAATAGCACTGGCTGCAAGTGGAAATGAGCTGGCTTTTCAATAGAGCAAATTGTGTGCGGAGCCTTGGCAGGGACACATAACAGGGTGAGCATCTGATACCAGCCAGCCAGCCATGAATTGCCACTTCACTGGTCATGTTGGCGACATGAAATAACAACAGAAAAATTTGCAGTCAGGCAAGAGAAGTCTGGCTGAAAAAACAGCATTTCAAATCTATCATTTGGAGAGGGGAGATAGAAGGTTCCCAGCCCTCCATCTTAAGTCTGCGGCTCGTGAGAGCTGTCTCATTTTTTTCTTAAAACCTTAACATCAGTAGATGTGGGATTGCTCAAGAATCTTACACTTAGATTTAAAAAGAAGTCCTCTGGGGTCTTACGGTTAAGAAAAAACTATGACCCACCTCTACCTAACAGCCAGAGAAAATGGAACAACCCCCAAGTGCATTTTCCTGTATCTTTTTGAACCAGTTTGTGGGTTTGGGGCTCTCATGCATGATTGTGAAAACATTGAATTGTCAGTGTTGAGTATATTCATGTAGGTAGTGTGATCGCTGCCTTAGGAAACTGCTCTCTGGAGGTGCCTGTTTTGCTCCATGGACGCCAAAGGGAACACTGCCGCTCCTAACACAACTATTCTGGTTAGAAGCTCAAACTGGGACAGGAAGAGTTTAGACTTTTATGTTTCTGGTCCTCGCCTGCAAAATGGGATAACATGTTTTTTCCTTCCTGCAGACGAGCCAAAGGATAAATTCCTCTCTTCTGATACTATGATCTGGTAATCACATGAAAGCTCAACCTGTCTTACTTTCATTTCAAAACGTTTTTTACTTCTCATGGGACATTAAGAAAGCTTAAAAATTTTAGTCTGAGTTTAGTCACTTAGGACTTAAAAAGGAAGACAAATAATGGTTTCTTCCTTCCTTCTTTCTTTTTCTTTCTTTCTTTCTTTCTTTCTTTCTCTCTCCTAAGCATTTCAGTCTTGTGTGGTTTGGGAACTGACTTATTTTTGATCATTGGTTATACTGAAACAACTAACTGACTAATACTGAAACAACTGAGAAATATATGCCAAAAAAAAAGTGAAACAAAAATTAGCATTTTATTCTATCAGATTGCTATATTTTCTAAATCTTTTCTTCGTCCTTCAAAGATGAGTTTAAATTATTTTATTTTTTAAATGGAAAAATATTGATTCTCTACTCTGGAATTCACTCCAGAGCTGCAAACACTGGTATTTGTAGTACATCAATTTAAGCTGAAGAAAAATGTAGCAAGACATGAATGCCAGAGAAGATGAAGTGCCTAGCTAAAAAACACACGAAAATGCATCTTGTGTCCAGCTTGCACTGAGTGCAATACCTCAAAAGGGAAAAGGCCATCAGAGAGCAGCACTGGCTTTTCTATCCTTAGTTGGCAGAAATGGGTAATAAAAGCAACAGCAGAGAGGAATGTGAAGACCCGTCACTGGCATTAACAAGATAGCCCTGCTAGAAAAGCCTGCAGTGGTGACAGAAATATCTTAAACACTGAAGACGACTCTGTAACTAGCGTGTCAAGAAGATGCTGAGAAGGGATTCAGCTTATGTGTGTCTATCTCATGTACTGTGGTGAAAATAAATCAAGAAGTAAAGAAAGAAACTCAGCCATTTCTCTCAGCAGCGTGATGTGATCTAACTGTGCATCTATTGAAAAGGAAGAATTCAGCTAGAGAAACAATAAGAGGGACAGAAGACAGACTATGTGAAACATGCTCCTTGCTCCAAATAGCCCCTGAGCAAAGAAGACGTGCGCTGGGTTTGCCTCTGAAAAGCTGCTGTGCAGCTGTGAAGACAAACGGAGAAGAGTGGAATCCAAGCAAGGTTCAGAGAGGTTCAGTCACTCAAAGAGACCTGCATGTTAAAAGATTTGAAAACTATTGTGAGAGAGAAATGCTTTGTTGAAATGAGTGCTTCATATAGGTATGTATTGTGCTTCCCTTTCTCCAGGTGGTGGAAGACCCCTGACAGAGCAGGAGTGCTGGGAAGGAAACCTTGTAGAGGCAATATGCTTTCAAATCTCCCTTCTTCCCTTATCAAGTGATATCATTCTTCTATTTCAAGACAAAGGACTGGAAAATTTTCAGCCTGTCATTGATTTCATGTATTTTATCAGTTTTTATGTCTCTACCTGGTAAGACCTCACTGTAGCTGGAAAAAAAAAGGAGGCCTTGAGGCACAACCTAAATAAGCAAATCCCAGCTGCACTCGCTGAGCACAGAACATTTCCTGCTCTGAATGCCCCATGTGTGCGCACCAGGATCTGCTCCTCCCAGAGGTTTTTCCTGAATAAGGCTGTGTAATACTAAAGAAGTTCCCTTATGATGAGTTTCCAAGGGCATTTTGTATGATGCTCCATCACAAAGCTGTAAATCCATTCACTTTGTATCGCATTTGGTGGCATTAAGATTTGAAGTATCCAGGGGAAAAAGTTGTCCTACTTTGGAAATGCCAGCATGTGCAGACAAGGGTGAACATAAAGTGGACAGCAGCATCTTCTCTTTTTTTTCCTAGTCAGATGTTCTCACCCAGAGCACCAACTGCCACAGCAGCTCAGACATCCCCAGGCCTAAGTCCTGACTGGTGGCAGGCTTCAGGTGATGAACTGCGCAGACTGCTGGTGGCAGGTGGTTGTGCTGGTCTTCCCAGAGGTCCCCTACTCCTCAGCCTCAGTACTCTGGGCTTACTCCACGCGTGCCATGATGCCACAGGAGACTCAGTGTTTAAGTGGATGGTCTTTACGTGTCAGCCGTAAGACAAAGGGTCAATGTGGTCTTGAAATAAAATTCTTCAGCTGAAAATAGTTTTTAACAATCATTCACAGAATCACAGAATCATCTAGGTTGGAAAAGAGCTCTAAAATCATCAAGTCCAACCAGTTACCCTACTCTACCAAGGCCATGTCTCTACTCTACTACACCATGTCTCCAAGGACCACATCTATACGGCTTTTAAATGCATCCAGGGATAGCAATTCAACCACCTTCCTGGGTAGCCAGTTCCAATGCCTGACAACCCTTTCCATGGATTTTTTTCTTTCCTAATGTCTAGTCTAAACCTTCCTTGGTGCAGCTTGAGGCCATTCCCTCCTGTTCTGTCACCAGTTACTTGTGAGAAGAGACCAGCGCCTACCTCTCTACAACATCCTTTCAGGTAGTTGTAGAGAGCAATAAGGTCTCCCTTCAGCCTCCTTGTTTTTTGCAGACTAAATAGCCCCAGTTCCCTCCACCGCTCCTCACAGGACTTGTTCTCCAGGCCCTTCACCAGCTTTGTTGTTCTTCTCTGGACCCATTCCAGCACCTCGATGTCTTTCTTGTATTGAGATGCCCCAAACTGAACACAGTACTCAAGGTGTGGCCTCTCCAAAGGCCACCATTCATTTAGATGCCTAACACTAAAATTCCTGTAAACACAGATATTTCATAGCTGGATAGTACATTCTCTATTCCTGGAAGAATAGAAGAGTTTTGACTTTTTTTTTCCTTTTTTTTTTTTTAAAGTGTAACTGTTCAGCAGAAAAAATGGAAATGTGACCGTTATGTAGAATAAGGCATGTAGTAAACAGAACTAATGCTTCAGCTCCTTAGTGGCAAAATCGTATTTTATCATATTCAACTCTTTTCTCCTCGTTCAGGCATGTCCAGAAAAAAAATCAATCTTATGCTCAACGTGCCACTGGAATCTCATTTTTTAATTTTGCACTCTAAGGGATTCTCTTTTGATCCTCCTGATCAGACAAGAACAATTACTGTGTCTCTAAGCTCTCCCCTGCCTCTGGTCCTCAATTAGTCACATCTGATAACATTTTTTCGATGAACAAAATAAGGTCATCTCTTCAACTGCTTATGTCTAAATCAGGAGACACTATGATAACTCATTCACAAAACAACACCTCATTCTTCCCAGCCAGCCTGGGACCTTTTGCATGCAGGTTTTCAAAATAATCACCTTCTAAAGCCTTTTGTCTGGACTGTAAGAAAACCACTGATTACATTTTTGTTTGCTTGAGATACCTCCTGGTGTTTTGAAGGGTACACAGGCTAAGCCAAGTACTTGACTGCATCTGTTTCAGTTCACTAAACAGACCTTCTGAGATCAGTGGGATACCGACGCATCCAAAATTGAACCTGTGCTTATGTGCTGTGAGTCCAGAATTTTCTCCTCCACACTTCTCCTGTTTGTTTTCTTCTTTTCAGAGCTCTGAACTATGTTGTGAGTTTTTTCTTCAACTGTCCTTTCAGTTCTGTCATGGAGAAAGGTCACAGTCTTCACATTTTGTTGGTTTGCTTGTCTGATTTCAATCAGACCTCGAAGGCAGCAGCTTCTCACATCCCTTTGTTCAAGATGAAAAGCCACGATGGGCATGATGGCACTTAAGCTTACTGCTGAAGCTCTTCCACACCCCATCAGTCTATCTTTTTCTTTTGGGCAAGTACCAGCACAACTTGCCAACCATTAAAAGCAAAATGTTCCTGGGGAAAGCAAAACCCTTTGTATTCAAAAAAGGTCATGAAAAATGAAAGAAGAGGCTAGCAAAAAACCCCAGCTTTTATCAATTTCATCTGGGGCCTGGCTCTTCCTCCACTGTGGGACAGAGAAAAGGCCAGCCTGACTGGGGAGCCAAGCCTGAGCCAGGTTTCAAGGACACAGGCCCTCATAGCACTGCCTGTCCTGCCTTGTAGGATGGCCATAGGTGGCAGAGAGCTCCTAACGCCCCAAGGACTTCGGAGGCACGAATACCCACCTTCATCCTTGTGCACAGCACTGCCAGGGAGCCAAAGCAGGAGATATCCAACAGCACAGCTAAGAGAGGTGGCCAACAGCGGGTCCTGGGCTCAGCTTTGAGCTCTTTGAAGATAAAGCTGCAAACAAGCTTGTTAGAGGAGGTTTGCTGGGCAAGTTTGTGGGCAGCTTTGCTGCGTGATAGGAACTTTGATGTGGGGTATTGTAGAGAGGCTGCTGAGATGTGTCAGCTCTGGGACTGTTACCCGCTGCTGCTCTTTCATGGGGGCAGTAATGATATCAGAGGAGATCTGGTGCATATCAAGCATGACTGCATGGATCCAAGGATAGTGACCAAGGGCACAAGGGCCAAAGCGGTGTCTTCTCGGTCCTGCCATTGAGAAGGTCTTGAAACAGAGTGGATGGATCTTACAGGTCCACAAGGGTTTGCACAGCTGTTGTCAGTAAGGATTTGTCTTAGAAACCTTTCTGATGATCAAGATCTTCTTGGTAGAGGTAAGATGCCTGGGATTAAGTGGGGCAAAAATATATCTGTTAACATACTAGCCAACATGGCAAGGAGAAATTTTAAAGTAGAGATGGCGGAGGAGAGAGATGATGACCTATAATCAAGTGAGGAAGTAGCTGGCAAGCAAAGAATGTGAGGTGCTGTTGATAGGAGACTTTATAATCAACAGAAGGCAGTAAGGACCTGAAAGGGGCTCATCCTAAGTGTATGCACACAATTAAAGGTGAGTGTATGAGATAGCAGTGGATATGGAGCTAGCTCAGCCCTGGGAGAGCTGATGAGCGTATGAGTCAGGGTTACAGGGTAGATCAGCATGGGTGAGATTGAGACAGATGTCTGCTACAGTACACCTGGTTAGGTGTAGATTAAACCTTCTTCAGACAACTGGAGGAACCAAAATATAAAAATAGTCTGTATATATACCCAAAACTAGAAAGGTTTTCTATGCATAAACCCAAGATGGTGGTGAGGCACCATGTGGCACGGTCTTCTATCTGTGAGACAAAGGAGTTGAAGAGGAGGTGAGCAGCTGCACACTGTCAGGGAGAATGAGCAAGAGATCAACAGGCTCTTTGCAGAGGCTGAACAGCCCTGAAGTCAGTTCCAAATGGAATTATTCCATGATTTTGAGATACGAAGACAAATATATAGGCATGAAGGAAACTCTGAGCAAGGTAATATAGTGATATGTGGTATGAACAGATCAGTAGAGCTATGGTAATTCAGCCTTTAAAGGTGTATCTTAGAGGTCTTGGTCCAGCTTTGAGGATGATCTGGAGCAAGAAGAATGCTGAGATGGCTAAAAAATATGACCTGTAAAGAAATATTGAACAGACTTAGTCAGTTAACTTAAAGACAAATTGAATGTGAAACATCGTAGGAGTCTGCAAATGCTTCCAACTATCCTCGGACAGTTCCAAAGAGGGAAGAAATCACCTAGTCTATGCTTGTGCTGGATATGACAAAAATCCAGTAAATCTTCAGACTCCTAAAGCACTGGCCTATTGTCTATAGCGACGTGGACAGCCTATCCCATGGAAAACCCCTAGCGCCATGAAAAGAGTTTTTGTTAAGTGTTTTGACCCACTGAAGCAAAATTAATGAAAATACCATAATCTGCTACATTTACCTGAGTTCCATCCCTGAATAATTTGCCTTTTGCTTGTGGCAATGAATTGCCACCAACGTTTGCGGATACTTGGGAAGCTTTCTTTAACGTTCAGGTTCCTCACCACTTCACTGTAGTACTCCATAGCTGAGGCAAAAGGTTGAGGCTCAAAGCATTGCCAGGCCATGTGCCTTCACTAACACAACAGTAAGCACAGATAATGTTAGAGGGGGATGAAGGTAGTATTCATAGATCCCAGTAAACATAAACAAGCAAATAGGGACAGCGAGGCTAAGGAGTAGTAGTTAGAAAGAAGTGGTTTTTTGTGGGATTGCTTTTTTTCCCCTTGGGTAAATTTCTAGCTGAGTGAAGATGTATTTTCTCCACATTACCCTCTGGCAGGTTGACCTTGGCTGGCTGCTAGATGACCACTCAGCCACTCTCTCACTCCACCTCCTCAACAGCACAAGCAGAAAAAATAAGTTGAAAAAGCACATGGGTCAAGATAAGGGCAGGGAGATCACTAGCCAATTACCATCCTGGGCAAAAGAGACTGAATTCGAAGAAGATTAATTTAATTTATTGCCGACTAAAATAGATTAGATGCTGAGAAATAAAGACAAAATGTAAACCACCTCCCTCGACCTCTCCGTCACAGCCTCATCTTCACTCCTCATCCTGAGTGGTACAGAAGGATGGGGAATGGGGGTTGTGTTCAGTCCTTAACAGCTCCTCTCTTCTTCTCCTTCCTCCTCATACTGCTTCCTTGCTCCAATGTAGGTGAAGTGTAGGCTGCAGTATTTGAGGAGAACCTGATCCACTATGGTCCTCTCCATGGATTGAGGAGAAATCTCTGCTCCATTGTCTGGAGTGCCTTCTGCCCCTCCGTCTATCACTTTGGTGCAGAAGCCCTGCAGAAAACAGCTGAATGACATCAGCACTAATGACCCTGAATGTGCTTGCATCAATGTACTATTTCACTGCATAAAGAAATTAATGTTATTAAAAAAAAAATCATAACAATAATAAGGATATGGCAAATTGAAACTGCTATTTACTGAATAACTAGTGTCCAATTTTCCAGTCCTCCTGTTTAAATTAATGAATATTTAAAGAGGAGACTAATTTGATTTCCCTAAAACCTGCCCTACTTCATTAACACAGCAGGGAAAAAATACAAAATATGTATTTGAATGTTTTGTTCATCAGGAAAAGCTATTCTACCTCTGATGTGTGGGAGATAAAAGAAGCCAGTGATTAAAATAATATTAACACAGTTTGTACCTCTCCTGCTATTTCCCAGTCTTAAACTCTAGCAAGTGAAAAATGGTTAAATTCCTATTTTTTAATGAGGCTTTTCAGAGAATACTATACACAATTTGTGGGAAGGCTGAAAAATCACAATTTATTTCCACAAAGCAGCGACAACCATTTGGAAGGGAGGGTGACTCCAACATGACAAAAGCATAGTGCGGGCTAGGATGTCTCCCAAGCACAGCGACACTGTATTAAAGCCATTCTGAACGCCAACAAGCTTTGCTCTGCACAAAGACTGTAAATGATATAGAAGTAGTCCCTTATTTGGGTAGAACAAAGACTGTCAGAAAAATCTTCCTTTTTTTCTTTTTCTTGGTGAATTTCATTTACCTTTTCAACAGATTTTAAATCTTTTGTAAAATACTCCAAGGGGGCATAGCACAGTGTGAGACTTGTAATCAGCCTGGAAAGAGTGACAGAAAGCTGGCTCATTTGGTCTCTCTCAATGCCTTCCTTTATTCTAACCCGTCTGCTCACAGCTTAAATCACAGGAAATTTGAGTGTTTAACTCTTACAGCGGGGAGCAGAGAAAAGCACAAATGAACCCAAGCAAAATATTTGAAGTAAAATCTAGATCAAGAAGCAAATCATGGGCATGATTCACCAGCATAAACCAATTATTGTATATGCATAACCTTTTTTGTTGTTGATCCGCCTGACAAGTGAATGCATAGATTTAACATAAAAAAATATCATCCTTCGATCTTCATGAAGGAAGCAGAAAAATGAGCAAAAACAAATTTAGAAAGAAAAAAAAAAGGATATGTACTATCTGGCTAACAGCATAAAACCCCCATAATCTTAGTGTGGAACTCTATCAAGAAGTGCTGGAGTGTCTATGGCTAATACCTATCAACCTGTTTGTAACAGCATGTGAAAATGTCCAGAGGTGTTCCTCAACCAGCTTTGAGATCATAAGGAAGTATTTGCAAGGAGAAGTAGATGCCTGTGGTTTGTCTTCTTACATTCTGCCTAAATAAATAGATACTTACATTTTAGATCTCATACCGAGCCTCTTGGGATGAACACCATCTTTCTGTTACGTATTGCTACAACAGCTGCTCTGCTCCATGACTGGGCTTCAAAATGAAAAGGGGAACAGAGAATACCTGAAAAACCTGAAGTCCATAAAGATCTGCAAAGAGGAATGTCCCCACTTCAGGGCCCTTTGTCTGAGATTGACAGCTGCATTTTCCTTTTCTCAGTTCCCTATAGAATTTCAAGCAGATACTTCCCTAGGGATATTTTCCTTTGTCACTGCAATTTCTCTGTTGTTCCTTTAAAACAGAAATGCTTTTTAATGTTTAAGAAACACATGCTGAAGCCACTAAAATCAGTCTTATTAATACCACTTTATTAATATTAAATATAACTCTCACGCTCCATAGCTAGGGTGTAGAACTAAGGGGATAAAATATTGTCTGATAACTTTACTCAGCATCCCCCAAACTCCTCTTAAATAATCCCAAAGCCTCTGTACTCTGACTGTAAAATTTCAATATATAGCTTGCACTGTACATCTCTGTTAGTTGTGAACAGGCTAAGACAGTACTTACACACAAGCAAGAACTTCAGAATCACTAACATTAATAACTAATAACTAATGAAAGACTTGCCCTATGTAAGTCTGAAGAGATACTAATGGAAGCAGAATGAGAGCCCAGATTTGCTCAGGGAGCAGCTGTCAAGCCATGTTACAAACACAGGTTACATATCTGGTCTTTCATCCAGTTTTGTTCAGCAGGGAAACATTTTGCTTCTCAGGTCCTTCAGGCTACACCTATACTGCTGAACATAACGAGACACAAGCAGCTTGAACACCCTGCTAGTGACTCTCTCTGCTTTTTACTTATGAGCATGCTTTGTAGAACAGCTTGGGTCTATATCAATCAGCACATCCCCAGGCAGAATCACAACAGGACTTTGGGTATATTGAGTTTGCATTGCAATGTTTTGGTAACAGAAGTGGATGTGTCCAAAGGAGGCTGTTGACCCCATGGGAAGCCCACACTGCGGCAGGCTCCTGGTAGATCCTGTGGACCCATGGAGAGGGGAGCCCACACTGGAGCAGGTTTGCTGGTAAAGCTTGTGACCCTGTGAGGGGCTTATGCTGGTGAGTCTGTTCCTGAGGGACTGCATCCCATGGAAGGGAACCACACTGGAGCAGTTTGTGAAGAACTGCAGCCTGTGGGAAGGACTCATGTTGAACAAGTTCATGAAGGATTGCCTCCTGTGGGAGGGAGCCAAGGCTGAAGCAGGGGAAAATGTGAGGAGTCCTCTCCCTGAAGAAGAAGGAGTGGCAGAGACAACATGTGATGAACTGACTGCAAACCCCATTCCCAATCACTCTATGCCACTGCCGGGGGGAGAAGGCAGAGTGAAGTTGAGATCAGGAAGAAGTGAGGGGTGGGGAGAAGGTGTTTTAAGATTTGTTTTTGTTTTGTCTTTATCTTTCTTTGATTTGACTGCCAATAAATTAAATTAGTTTTTCCTGAGTCAAGTCTGCTTTGCCTGTGATGGCAATTGCTGAGTGATTTCCCTGCCCTTATCTCAACCCATGAGACTTTTGTTATATTTTCTTTCCCCTATCCAGTTGAGGAGGTGAAGAGATAGAGCATATTTGGAGGGCACCTGTTATCCAGCCAGGATCAACACATCACACTGGGCAAGGTCACACAGCTTTGGGAGAAAAGAGCATTTTTTAGTGAGCAGCTCTCTGTCCATATAGTTTACTAGCACTGACATAGCCTTGAAGGCCAACATCAAACTGGAGCAATTTGTGTTCTTCACAGACACGGAAGCAGAATCACTGGGTATGCTAAATGACAGTCAGTGGGGCTGTTTGTACTTGTGGCACTCAATGTTTTGGCTGAAAGTAGTGATTTTACCTACATACCACAACAAAAGCTGTGATTACTTCCTTTAGCCATTATACTTTCCCCAGGGCACATTGAGCCACTTAGAATCTGTAAGAAATTATTTCATTTCTTCAAAAAAGCCTGCTCTCTCCTAGGCTAATTCGCTTTAAAATAACATCAGCTAGGTTGTCCCAAACCAGATTGATCTGCTGTGTAACTTCAGATGGAGAATACACACCGGAATGGCTGAGGACTATTCATGTCCTCTCTCAGCCATCTCTGCCACGGAGGTGGAAGAGGGGAACTGAGGCAGCAGTGACAGTAGTGCCCATGCTACTAGATAGGACCTGAAATAATGTCAGCAATTTCCAAAGTGACTTCATGCCTCTCCCATCAGACAGTCGCATGAAGTGCAGTGCCTGTTGTATTCCTGAGTCCTAAAATTGAACCCGATACTAAACAGTGGTTTAAAGGTTTGTAGCTCAGATGTCTAGGTTCATGTTCTCAATTTGGCGGTTTATGTAAACAATAGTATTTACGACTCTGTTAAAATAGACACAGGAACTGAACTATTTTCTATTAAATTTACTTTCAGTTCAATTCTACAGCAGTAGCTTTCCAATCAACAGCAAAACACTCCCTCAGTGGCAAATTCGATTTCAAGATACAAGCTGTTTTCTTAAAAGTGATTCTGTAATATGCTAAAAGGAGCTACTGTCAAGAAGTTATGCTACAAAACTGTCCTCACTCTGGTAAATAAAAATCAGATACATATTGACCTTCCTGTTGCTCTAGCACAGATGGTTTATCTGAATAGTATTAATCCTCCCAGTGAGGAGGAAACCGCTTTTGAAAATAATGTAAAATGCTTCAGCAGTGTTCTTTTGAGCTTCAACAGTGTCACCGCTGAGCGTGGTGATGTCCAACAAAGATATCTGAGAATGCTGACTTAAGAAGTGGCATTTCTGCACATTTTTGTTACGCGTCTTCCATCAAAATGAGCTTCAGCTTGGTGTGGTAATGCAGGAGCTTTTTCAGCATCATCTATAAAGAGCAGCACTTAGATTAACATTAGTCCTGTACATCATTTAAAGGGAGCCACAGCTCTGCAAGCTGTCTTATTGGTACACAAAACCTATTTTTAACAGCAGCAGCTTCGAGTATTTTCTGCTTCAACTGCTGGGATTATGTGAAAGAAGCTGGAGTTATCTCAGCAACTGCTTTGTCTGGACAAGACTGTAACAATTGCAATCTTACTGTACAAATCTTCGGATTAAGAAAAGTCATCCTACCGTGGTCATTGCTCAGAGTGATGTGACTACTTCATCCCCTTCTCCATCAAATCCTCTCACAGGTTTGTGATAGCAGTCCCTTTCAAAGTGCTGCGCTTGCGGAACACAGGCTTCAAAGTCACTTAGTGAGGTGTGTTTCTTTCCTTCTTTCTCCTCAGAACTAAAGCAATATGGAATATTGCACCATTTGCAAGGAATGATGAACAGAGATTCTGTTTTTACTTTGTAATCTCTCCAAAGCAGGAACACCACTGTGAATTTTATTGACAGCACCCTGGATCCTAGTGTATAGTGCATTTCTAGGGCCCGCACAAGCATGAAGTCTTGCTAAGCATATGTGACAATAAGAAGGACACAGTGGTAAGGCAGCCTTGACACAGTTGTCTGATAAACTGATCTTCTTCACACAGCATGCATTTTTGTAACAACTGAATATCAACAAAACCACACATCCAGAAGCTGGAGCGCATAGGCCTATTTACAGAATGTGTGAATGTGTGCTGTAAATGTGCCTCTAAAAATGGATTTAGGGCTTGTAACAGAGGAGCAATTGAATAGAAATTCCAAGTGGAAAAAGCTACTTTTGTTGACGAATGTATTACTAGTAGAAGTAAGGAATGCGTGGGAGGTGATATCTTTTTCTCTGATTGATATGCAAACTTGTACAGTTCTGTTGTACATCTCGGCTGGCATTCACCATTTAAAAGACAGACATATAGTCTACACTAGTTTTTCAGACATCCTGCGCATTCAATTAAACACCTTCACAGGACATCCAGCCCTTCCCAGGTGCCTGAGAGAGGTGGGATAAATTACCTCCTGGCACTGTCTGTCTCTCTTCATTGTCTAGGGAGAGAGTCACAACTATTATATTAGACTAGAGACACCTGTGGTTTAGCCAACTAAATTTAAGTTATTTAATTCTACTTTCAATGTCCAGGTTTCTTCCAGGACACTGAAATGCTGGAGATGATATAAAAAATATTTTCAGCTGCAGGAAAAGCCTTTCAGTGATATTCATACAGAGCTTGATGAATTTAGTTTATCCAACAGGCACCCAAGAGAAGACTTGATTATAGTGTAATTATCTGAGTAAAAAGATGAAGTACGGAAAGATCCATTACTGACAAGAAAGAAAAGACAGAAGAAATTGGTACCTGGAACCTAGAGCCAGTCATGTTCAGTTTGAAATCTGTCTGTATGAATAATTTGGGAACAACTTTAAGGGAAAGGATGGCTACTTCATTTCTTGGCACTTTCAGATTGGAACTCAATGATTTTCTGCAGTACATGCTACAGTGAAATAGAAGCTACGGGGCTCAAGCAAGTGGACAGGAGCCAGCCTGTCAGTCTGAGAACAAAACCAGTAGCATAAAGGCATGAACATGATCACAAAGAATAGTCTGCTTCCCTGGGCTGGGTTGCTGTATTCTCCCAGGATTTAAATGTATATGTATCTAGCCAGTCTTCTTTCCGACACCTGCTTATCTGTTCTACTGCCTGATTAAATGTTTACAAGGTGGGAAAACCTTACCACCTTTTTGGATGCTAGGAACAAAACAGCACCTCACATCACAGTATGAGAAGGTGATGCCTAGCAACAGGAAATTCAGTGCAGTGTGGACTGCTTTGTTTTCAGATTTCACTGATTAGTTTTATTTTAACATACAAGATATGGACAAACAGGTTTCCAGATGGTGCAACATTATTCACAAACTCTCTATAATATGCTGTAAGGCTTCATACTGTAGAGCAATGTATTATTCCCATTCACTCATTCTTAGAAGATGCAGATGTGATTATTTCTGCTACTTCAGAGAAATAATCAGTTTTCTGTGGTGTGTGAATGCATAGTATGTACACATGCTCCACAACTTATTCACATCAGTTCCATTTCTCCTATCACCTGTCTTCACACTACATCAATTCCCCTTTCATTCATTGGGTTATACTCTTACTTAGTCATCCCAAAAGACAATTTCGCACACACACTAAGCGCCTTTTGCTCCTGAACATTCTGTCAGACAAACACAGGTTGTCCTGCAACATTTGGTGGCACTCAGAAACATCACACTAAATAGCGAAATAACACATAACAGGGTCCTTCCTTCAGTGTCATTAATAAAAGGACAATTGCCCTAGATATAAACCAGGAAGAACCTTAAGTTTTACACCTACCTGTAATGATTTTGATAGTTGCACTATATGTTTAAGGTGCAGGATTTCTTTCACTTGGTATCCCCAGTTTGCATATGCCTGATTCATATACAGCTACTCCCTCTTTGCCACTTACTGTGGCTGTCTTCCTAATAAAGCTATAGAAAACCACTCACACACTCTCTTGGACATCTTTT
>WEIS01067732.1:4961-35925 GCA_013389965.1 Todus mexicanus | reverse complement strand
AAAATAAAAATAAAAAAGAAAGATACAAAAGATAGATCCAAAAGATGGCTCCTCCTTTTAACAAGAGGTGGTCCTTCAGGGTTAATTGATCTGCCTGTATATTATATGATTATAAAACACTAATACTCACTCTTGCCTAGCCCTCATGTCAGTTAACCATGCCTTTCCCTCCACTCCCACACCCCTTCTCTTTCCATTTTCCATCTCAGATGTACCTGGCAGTATTATTTTTATAACTCTAAGTTACAGAAAAATACTTTTCAGCTGTCAGAAAAGTGTTAAAAATCTTCTTTCGTTACCATACGATCATTCAATTAAGAAAATAAATGGTGACCCAGAGGTTGATTGCAACTGGCTTTGCTTCCCACATTTCCACAATTTAAGATGGAAGTAATAGAGGAAATGTTGTGTGGCAAATGCTCACATATGCCCTGCTAATGGTGGAAAGGCTTAAGTATCATCTGCACAGAGCTAATATAAACCAAAGTGGTTTATTACCACTGTTTTGTGATTTATGACTCACATTATGACTTTATTTTGAAATGGTTTCATTAAAAATTAATATGTGGTGAAAGAAGAATGCACAACAAGTTACAGTGATCAGGTTCTATCGGGGGCAAGACCACTTAGTGATTTATTCCTTACAATCCACTGAAACAGGCATTTCTGTGCTGCAGCTCTTTGGATGCTGCAAGATGCAATGTATCATGCTGGAACTTCTCAGGCAAGGCTGTGACACTCTGGTAGCCAGCTACCCGCTCTGTACACTACAAGGGCTTGGGGTTTGGGTATTTTTAAAACCTGAATAGTTTATAACAAAATCTGAATAATTTATAACCAATGTTCTCAGCATTGATTAGTGTTCTTTTGTAACAGAATGTCTTTTTTATAATGCTTCATTCCTTTAATGTCTTGTGAAAACTCAAGGAACTGACTATTGCATGGCTTAATGGAAAAATCAGTTTTCATTTTTATCAGATATGTAATGGAGGATAAATATTAATATTTTTTTCCTCTTTTAGCTATGCACAGCATTAACACAGAGGGAAAAAAGGACCAATCAGGAGATAAGTTAACAATCCTAAGGAACCACTTTCCCTGCTGGGCTCTGAGAAGATGCTCTCCTAGAGCACTGCCTTGCCAGGATCATTCACTGGGACAAAGTTCCCCCAGTCCACCAGCAGAAGCATTCCCTGTGCCTCATTCTGATCTGACCTCCAGGGAAATCATGTTTGGCTACTTTCATGGCACTCTTCCCGTCATCAGCATCGTTAAGTGACTCACCATCACTTCATAAATTAATAGGTCCACATGGGAAAATGGAGGGAAAGAGAAATTATTGGGAGCAATAAAGAGTGTCAATGGTTGGGAAAAGAGAATTGAACCCAGGAGACCTGGCATCTGCAAATATCATCCCTTTTCAGGGGCTGCAGTGGGATCCAGCTTGGACAAGTGATACCTTCCAAGAAGTTCAATCTACTCTAAGCCAAATATATACATACATACATAATTTTAAAAACAGATGTTTTAATAATATGCAAGCAACAGGAATGTAACAGTTCCTCCTCATTTCTGAATTTTATGTAGATGACACGAGGATACATTTGTGAAGGAAGAAAATTTTCTTTGGTGACAAAGATGACATCCACTTCAAATGTCTTTATAAAGACTTTTCTACTGAGAAAGTCTCATTTGAAGAAAAGCTAGAATCTAGGTTTAAAGTAGGGGAAATCATTATTAGCTCTAGATTTGAATGTAAAAATTTTCAGATAATTAGATGTTAGACTTCTTTGTTGTGATTTCTGTTTGGTTTTGAGTTCATTATTAAATGCTGCCAGGGTGATATGCAATATCCAGGGCTTCAGCCATGGTCAGACTCCAGACATTTTGTATTTCATGAGCATGTTTACTTAATTTAAACACATTCAGAACGTCTCTTTCTTGGTTTGGAATGAAAAGCAGAAAAAAGCTTCACTGAACTAAGGTCATTATGGTCCTAGTAAGAATATGTTACTTGGGATTTGATGTATACCCTTTATGTAGACCGACTTTAGCCCTGCAGGTAATTCATCTTAACTTCCTTGGCTGTCTTTCCTTACTCAGCTAGATACTCCAATAAACACAGTGTTCAGAATAATTACAGTGTTTTCTCCATAGATAACTTACTCTTCTATGACTGAAAGCATTTATTTCTAGAGGCTGTTTCTGAAATTATTATCTAAGTATAGAAAATTTTCTTCCAAAATCTGCATCTTTCAAACAAGCTGTCTCCTTTATTGACACCCAAATAATCAAGGTCTAGTTAACATATATAGGCAAATGCCTGCAACTAGAAGACATGAGGTAAAAGAGAGAGGGGTGAGAAACATTTCTTCTGTTGCATTTTAAAACTCAGATTTTTGCAAAAGAAAACATAAGAGACCTTCTGGTGAGCAGCTTCCAACTGACACTTCCATTGACAAATTCAAGACGTGTCAAGGAAAAATGGCACTTAAGTGGAACATATCATCTTCATTTTGGGGGAAACAAAATGTTTCATGTTTTGTCTCTGGACATGCTGACGATGGGGCACTGATCTACCATATTGTTGTTACCTTTATTAATAATATATCCATGCAAAGCTGTGTAGGAAAGCTCTGCCTTCCCAGGCAGGTTGCACAGGACTCCAGACCCTGGATTTTAATGCACTCTCTGCACCTGCCTAGAAATATGAGGGCAGTCAGCCCTCCTGAGTGGGCTCCCTGCCGAACAATCCCACTCTGCCTGCGATGGGGCTGAGGCAGGGCTTGCATTGGGGCACCTCCAAGGACATGACCCAGCTGGCTGACCCCAGAGACAGAAAGGCTCTTTTATACCTGTCCTTCACTGCTTGTGCTGAGCCAGAAATCTCAGCTTGGGCCAGAAGCAGATAGTTGTTTATCACCATGCAGCATCCTCCCGCCAAGTGGGTGGTGGCAGGCAGTTGGCACCACATTTCCAGGTCTAATTCCAGAGTACTTTAGTGCTCATAGGAAATTCTTTGTAACATTCCCTTTGCTCTAATATTCAATTAGCTTTCAAATGAGTGAAGAGCGTGGATGAGCTGAGATGGCCATTTTACCAAGTACTGTACCATCACAGAGTTCACAGACAGCTGTTTCAAAGTAATTGAAGTCATAATGTGCAGAAAAATGACTTTTCTAATGGTTGCCTTGAAGATTTATCTTTTTTTAATGTAATTAAAAAGTAGATTTAGAAATATGCTCAGCAACCCAAAAGATTAAATATTAATATGATGCATAATTAATAAATGATACATCTCTTGATTACTAATGGGTTATTGACTCTAAAAGCCTAACATTATGGAATATTAGGGCAAACGAAGGCTTTGGGGTATATCTCTAAGTTTCCAGAATGAAGCTGCATCTTTGTCCTTCTAAAAAGTTGTACACCTCTTTCAACGCCCTCCAAACCACTGAAAAATAACATTAGACTGAAAGGCATGGTTATTATAACCACTTTTGAAAGTTGTGTTCTTACTATTTATTCTACACTGAAATCTCACCCTGCAAGTGCCTCTGTCAATGAAAAGTCTGCCTGAAACGGTATTTTTGTTTTAGAATTTATCACATTGCCATTGTCATTAGCACCTTATTCCTTTCAAAAATATTACAACACTTTGCGGAAGTCAGGTATCGGCACTGGTGTAAATGCTAATGTACCTTGGTAATAAATTGAAATTGAGAAGGTTGTGAAATATTAATCAAAATTCTTGATATCTGTCAAACTTTCAAGACAAACAGCAAATGTGAAAGAGTTTGTTTTTGCAAGAAATTACAGTAGAATAATAGCAGCATTAACAATTCTGGGTTGTAAAACTGCAGAGACTGGAGAGAATATGGAGTTATTAATGTAATTACATTGATAGATCTGTTTACCTTGCCTGTTGCAAATATCAAACAAGATGGTCACTAGTTGAAACGTTGCTGCCAGCTGGCCTTGGTTATACCCCTAAGTCTGAGGATGTAAGATTGGACAAGAAGATTCACTTTGTTATGGAAGAGGCTGAGAATAAGAACATAAGCAAGTGGTTTAACCCAGGAATTTTACACTGTTTGTACTGAGGAAAAAGGTCCAGCTGAAGCTAATACTGCATTCCAGCTCAGCAGCATGTTTCGTTTAAAAGAGTGAAGCAGCTGAATCTCATAACCATTAAAATATCAGTGTCCATATCCCCAGATGGCAAAGCAGTGATTTACCTGCTCTCTGAAGGCAGCTCTTTGCCGAGGAGGTGTCTCAGACCAGAGAAGCAGCTTGCAGCCCATGTGCTGACACAGGTTTCCCATGTGTTCTTGGGCAAGAAGACAAAATCCAAGGTGGTTTTGTGGGAGCCTGACAACTCCCATGATGGACCTGTGGGACCCAACCTCAGCACCCTCCCTCAAGGTGCAAGGAAAGGCTGGAGCTGAGACATCCCTGTATTCATTTCTTGACTGCCACCAACTGCCCACGTGCTGTTTAGCATTACTGCTGCCCAGACAATCACTCCCCTCTCACACTTGTGCAAGCAATTGCTCTTATTTAATTGTACTTGCCTCTGTCCTTAGCAAATTAAATCCTTTTTTTCCTTCTGCTTATTTGTCAAGATCATGTTCAATTTTAATCCTGACTTCTAAGCGTGTTTGCAGCCTCTCCCACTTTATCAATTACAAATTTAATCCCTATTAGAGATGATTGCATACTTATGCCTATTTAGGGTCTATTAACTTTAATTAGGTAAAGAACCCTTCCATTCCTTCTTTTTTTAAATTTTTTTTTTTTTTTACTGTTACATCTTAACTGGCTTGGATTTGAAGGTCAAAAAATGATAAAATTATGTTTTGATAATCCACAGGATATTTGAAATAGATTTTCAAATACTGTTATGACAGTATACAAATAATAATGTCTGCATAAATAAACCAAAATATTTTAATTTAATCAAATTCCTAAATACAAAGCGAGGAGAGGGGAGGTCAGGGGAGGGAGGAAGCGGGAAGCTTAAAAAGAAATGATCCTTCACAGTGAATAAGTGAAATCCACAGTGTTCCTAGCTGAGGAAGCTTTTAGAAAAAAGCCCTGACCATATTGATAAGCTGTTAATGCTTACTTTAACCCAGAACTAAACCACTCATTTTCCTTTAAATGTTTGATATGTACAGCACTAACATCGCTTCAAGAAGCAGCATCCAGAAATCCTGCCCTTTCAATCCATTCTTGCCTGTGATAGGTTCAGGTCTTTCATTCAAAGCTCTGGGACTCCTCTTCCAGTCTGTGTTGATTATAAATAGAAAAAAAATGCCCTTTGGAGGTCAGAATAGGTGACATCAATAAAAAAAAGATGGTTTTTAGAGCAGGTGTTTTACACCTGATTTTCTTTGTGTTTACACACCAAAGGATGATTCCTGAGAGGACATGCTGTCTACTTACCCATCAAATATGTGGCAGAATACCTATCACTGTGGACAGCAAGTACCTAGATCCAGCTTACACCAGAGCACAGCTGCAGTCTGAGTTGGCTTTTTAAATTATCAGATCTTGACAATGTATTCAGAATGATGATAATGAACTAGTTGATTTTTTATTTTTCTTTTCTTTTTTAATACAAACTTGAACTATTCCTATATAGATGTCATAGGTCTAATGAAACAGTCCAGAAAAGAAGCTTCATACATTAGGTTGCATCAACTTTATGCTTCAAAAGTGTTGTAGAATCTATATGAAAAATATTGGTACTCTTGCGTTAGGAACGCACAGAGCTAAACCTGTTTCTATGGGCTGTAGGATGAGATTTACTTTCAAAATTTATTTCTATGAAACATTCCACGTACGTATTTACAGAAAAGCTTCATAAGAACTGAAACTTACTTTGAGTAATTTTGTTTGGCTTTCATAATATTCTCTTGAAGAATGCAGAGTAAGTAATGTACTACATTTTTGTAACTATCTATTTGTATGTTTAGTCCTCAAATCAATGTTTTAACATTGGCTAATCGACAGTTTATGAATACCTGAGACCATCATCATAAAGTCAAAATGACTGTATGAGGGATCACGTTCAGATTTTTCTGGTAGAAATAGATATCTTGCTTAGCAGGGGATGCTGCAAGACATAGCACAAGTAATTTTGAGTACATCTGGGGGAAAAAAACCAGCTTTCATTCTTTGGTTCATTTAACTCGTCTCTCTGTTTTTTAGTCTTGGAATGGCACACCCACTTTCTCATTGCAACAGATACAGACTAGTCACAGCAAGCTGTACCTCGAACTTTACAGCAAAGATTCACCATCAGTTTTGCTGTTGTATCCTAATTACTTGTTTATTGAATGATTTAAATTCTGACTTACTCTGTTTTGAGCCAAGATGCTCTTATCCCTGAAGTGAACGACAGGGATAAGCAGTTCCAGTGTCTGCCCGAACAGTGTTTTGTCTATTAAGTTACAGAAGATGCAGTATATTATTAAACCATTATATTGAACAGCTACATTTTATCCAGAAGAACAGCTTTGAAGGAGCTGCATGTGGAATAGCTTTTGCTTTTCTGCTGTAGGTGGAAAGCTCAGAGCAGTGAATTGGCTCTAACTCCCAAGCTGGCAGGAGTACTTCCTATCTCAAGGGAGGGGTCCGGCCATTCTTCTTTTTTATCGTTCCCTTGGCATCCTAGCCACAAGACAGCACAACTTGTCAGTGCTCCAGTAAGACCACTGTCTTCTAGCCCTTCAACAAGGTATCAACACCCCAAGAGCAGAGCAGTCAAATAGCAAACTGTGAGCAGAGAAGGACAGGTTACGTAGAAAAATGTTGCAAATGTAGTAAAAAGGAAATAATCTCTTGGAACTCTTAGGGTATGTAACAATAAAACAAAACAAATGTGTGCTGGAAATTAAATCTCCCAGCCGTATTGATTGCTAATGACCTTTTTTAAATTTCAACCTTATTTACTATGTAGAGATAAGAGCTGACTCTGAGCACTTTGTCTGATTCAGAACCTCATATAAGAAATCTAAAGATCACTCAAATTAAGAGGAGATGGCTAACTACTCCCCTGGGTTATACACAAGAATACTTTATTTGCCCCCATTAGAGCAAAAGAACAGCACAGAGCAGATTCAGTCCAATCAGAAATACCATTCAACAAAAAGTGGCAGCTGCTTTTGTTTTTCTTAAGGAGAATGGAAAATTACATCTGTTTCCATTAGCACTATGCTTTCTTCTGTTGGTTTTTCTTGTGCTTTATTGTTGTCATTCTGCAAAATCTAGAGTTATGCAGCAAAAAATCTCTTTAAAGGTAAAATAGCCTTTTCCATATTATCTGTTTTAAAAGATAACAATCTATACATCCACATTTGGACAAAGTGAGTTTATCACAGAATAAGAATGTCCTAGACTGTAAGATATAAAGCAATATTCTGAGCAGAAGAACATCAAATATCTACTCTCTTTCTAAAGTGGCTACGTATTTTCTCTAAGAACAACAGCACTGAAATCACAGCAGAAGGTACTGACAGAACATTTGAGTAACCAGCACTGATTGAAGGCTCTTATTAACTGTATTTTAGTTTTATATTCCCCTGTGACTTGGCATCACAAATATAGCTGCCATAGACAGCAATAGAGCAAGAAGTGTCTGTTCTTTCATTATTTTGAAGTTTCCCAGCAGGATTCACCACTCTAGCTTTTTTGAGCAACTTGTGGTTTGGAGCATGCAGGCAGTATGCATTATGTACTAGCTTGCATATTTCTACCTTAAATAGGTGGTGTAACTCTAAGAGACTGAGTAGACCTGTTTGCATAATATGAGTCACTCCAAACCTCAGCATGAAACCTCAAACCAAACTCTATGCTTTAAGATTAGAATTGGTTCAGAAATGTACTTCTGTCTTCTGTTTCTGTAAAGAATAGGGTTTATGGAAGGAGGCCAGCACCCTGGTACAGGATTAAAAAAAAAACCAACAAAAACCCCACACTTCTTTTTTTTTTTATTGCTGCAGTCTGACAGAATATCAATCAAAAGCAGACTGAAAAAGAAACTAAAAATATCTTTTCTGGAAGACACCAGTTGTCAGCATGTCATTGGCATGAAGAGGGCTGGAGAAAAGAACTCAAAATCAAAAGATAAAAACATTCAAAAAGTTTTATACAGAGAGCTGTTAAGCGCTCTATCCTGGGTTACCTCCGTTTTCTAGACCCAGAGACAAAAGGACTTGGGCAGAACAAAGTCATGCCACACATCTCCTTACCCTCTGCCACAGCTCTCCTTCCCAAAACATATCCACTGTCTTGCCCAGGCAACAGCGACAGGGACACCCACTGCAGCATCTCATAGGGTCTCAGCAAAGGCAAGCGATCTCTGCAGGACTGGTATGAACATGGAGGAGAAGAATCTATCAGTTCAGGCCCTGACAACCCTTGTGCAGGGTGACAGAATCAGACAAGATGGTTGAAGCTTATTCAAAACCTGTGGAAGTCAATGAGAGCCTTGTAATTGCCTTAAATGGGCTAGGGAGATCAGGCTTGCTCAATTTTATGCCTGTGCTAAAATTCAATCGCTTTCAAACATCACTGCCAATATTACAAAGTAAGGAAAGACTGGCTAAGTCCCATGTCTGGAAATAGCTTCAAGTATATTCTGGAGCAGATTGAGATTGTATTGGTGGTCCCTCTGCTCAAGCACTTTGGTCACAATATGCTTTGTGATCAACACTCAGAATCAACACTCTTGTTCCTCAGCATCTTCGTCATTGCAGAATAAGCACCAATATCAAATTTTTCAAATGCACTGGAAAAGTCTCCCTAGACGATTCAATGAAGGCTAAACCTTTTTTTTCTAAAAGTATTCTCATAACTAAGTATTTTCCACCATGTTGCAAGTTTCAAGAAAAGGAAGATATAATCCAGCAGGCTTGTGAAACAAAGGTAGAAAAAATGCAAAAGTCCTTAAAGGCTGATTTTTAAACAGTTTGTCAGTATTTTTATTCTGTTACGTTGCCAATTATGTGTTGCCTGGTATCCAACTCTATCAGTGTCCTGGGTTGGAGTTAATCATCAGAAGTAGCTCCTGGCCAAGTAGTTGGGAAGGGCTGTAGCTGGGAGGGGTCACAGCCAGGATAAACAACAAAACCAGCCAGTGGGGTATTTGGTATCATATTGAGTCATGCCTCCCATAGAAGGGGAGAGCTGGCCTATGGTGGGGGTACCTGTTTCCAACTTGTTCCAACATGCAGCTACAGTATGGCTGGAGCAGGGACAGTGGAGTTTTCAGCACAGGTAAAATGTGTCACTTGCTTTGTTGGTCATTCATTAGTACTATATCATTAGTAGTACTGTTTTCTTCTCTCTTTGTATTGTTTCATTAAACTGTCCTTTTCTCAACCCACAGGGTCTCACCATTTTTCTTCCCACCAATTCTCCTTCCGATCCCACAGGAGGGAGTGTGGAAGTTGTGGGGTAAGCAGTGGGTGAGTGGCTACATGATGTTTAGCTGCCAACAAAGGCTAAACCACAACAATCAGTTTACTTCCTGATACTAGAGACAGACTTATTCATAAAGGGAGGAGGGAAAAAGAAGAAAAAGATAATTTTTGTAATATTTCCAAATTTTGTACAAATATTTAATGAAAGTCTGAAGGAAAATTAAGCTCTTTCTGGTATTACTTAATACACATATTGAAGCAGAACCCTTACCAATGGCTATAAATATCTATTTGTACTCACAGAAAGCAAACCTACTTTTTGAAGAGAGCTCATTAGAAAATGAAGAAAATACTTTTTAATGCTCTACCACAAATACAATGCTTTTGTCCATGCCTTTAGTTGGTAAAACAGGGTTCAGGAAGATGTCAACTAAATTGTCTTCTGCAAGATAGTTCCACAGAAAATAAATTATTCCTTTCAAAGTGGCTGTCAGGATTGCATTATCATTTCTCAAGTGCCTCCCAATTTTGTAGATCCTGAAACAGCTATTAGATGTTTCAGGCTCACACGCGAAGTGTTGTGCAATTTTTCTGCAGGCATGAAGTGGACTTCAGTCTGAGTTTGCAGAGACTGGCCAGCCAGGTTTATCCACACAAGTATGACACATCTGCTCCAACACACTCTACGCACTTTATTCATTTACACTACTTAAAGGAATCTAAAAAAAAAATATAAATCTTTCAATTAAGGAGGTAAAATGCTGAAAAACTCTGCACTACTCTGTACACACACCCTTCTGAGTGTTGGAATATCTTCTTGGCCCCTTTGACTTCTTTTTAAAACAAACAAACAAACCAAAACAAAACAAAACAAAAATACAACCACAAAAAAAGTCCCAAACAAACAAAAAAACCCACCACAAAACACCCTAGAAAATCTTCCTATTGACTGATTTATTTCCCCCTGCCCCTAGACAAATAAGCAAACTAGAAAAATAAATCTGTCATTGGTACAACTTTACCACATGTTTTGTTCCCCTGCACACTCAGCCATGTCATGTGCCTCCTCTCTACACAAGACAGATGCAGGAGTGTGAACCAGAGTACAGCCTTTTTGGGGTCCTGGGGATACAGAAAATGATGTTTTCATGCTTGCAGGTTTGCATTATGGTACAGCCCCCCAGCAGCTGAAGGCACAGTGCCTTCCCATGCCCACCTCAGCTCTTAGACAATTTTTAGAGTTCTTTTTAACACCAGTGTGTTGAATGGGCAGTCTTGCACTTTTTTTCCTCTCAAGGTTTCAACAACACCTCTGCAGCCCAGGCCTGCACTTCCAGGCAGCGTCTGTGCCCTTCTTCCCTCACCCAGGCATCTGTGCCACCACCTCTGGCCAAAACAATCTTCAGAGGTGTTTTCTAGGGCATAGGCTGAGCCAAGGCAGGGCCAGGCAGGGGTCTCCTGAATCTTTTGCCCCATCTCATCTATAGCTGAGCATCACTGGCCTGAAAATGAAGTCACCTTACTGACTGAATGTGATAGTCATACGTTTCTCAATGTCCTTAGTAGCAAGCGAGTCCAATATATGACATTAGTAGGAACCAGGCCAAATATAGAGCCTTAATTCCATCCTTAACTTTTATGAGGTTAGTCGTGTTCAATGTCTTTTCAGCAGGTATCATCATTTGTTACTAGCTCTGTTTTGCTCTAAAAAGAAGAGAGGAGAAGAAATTATGAAGCTCTTTACTCTTCTTGTTAATCACAGAATGACACCAAAAGGCCAAGAGAAGAAATGCAGGCAGGAAATATGTGCTAAACTCCTTTGGGATAGCAGCATCCAGCCAGAGGAGAAAAGCTTTGGTGTGGCTCTGCTGCATTGGTGTGCATTGCCCCGCACCGCTCTGCCCACCACAGCAGATGAAAATGCACAGGTCCTTGTGCAGGGATGGGGATGATGAAGCCTTCCTCAGACACTTCTTAAATTTTGAGTCAAAGCATCCTGAGTTTCAGAGAATTTCTAGTTTTAACATTTTCATGTGAATAAGCCTGTAACAACAGAATCAAAGCAGAGCTAGTTCAACGAAGTGAAAACAGGTGTGACAGCAGAAAAGAGGGGGAGAGATACAAAATAATGTGAAAGTTATTAACTCCCCTGCAGAAAACCAGAGGAACTCCTCATATACCTTCTTCTTTGTACTATTAAGAAAATAAACAAACAAACAAAACAAAATTTTAAAAATAATACTAATAAAACCAAACCAAAACAACCAAGCAAAAAATTCCACACATTTATAGAGGGAAAAGAATATTGTAAAAATACACATGGTTGATAGAAACAGACCATAAAAGTAACAGACTACACAAAAAAACCTCAGTAACCTGAAGATGCCAAGCTATTTCAGACTCCATAGCCTGAATAAAGTTCAAATTCCTCAAAACCTGCTCTTCCCGGGAAAGTGATCCTGGCAGGTAGTACCCTGAGATGGTTCCTGAGTAAGGGCTTCCTTCCAGGCTCTACAGATCTGAAGAAAGGAGTTGTAAGGGTGATGCGTCTGTGATCAGACTGAGTCAATCTAACCTGGAGGTGTTTTGCCACCATGGCGTCAGAGCACAGCACCGCACTGGGCATGGAGCAAGAAGACCAAAGATGGCATAGCCATGCATAGGGTCCCGTCCACTAGCTCCTCTTAGTCACCAGGAGAACACCCCAGAACCAAGCTACTCAGCCTTGGGAGGCAATTCTGACTGAGCATTTGGGATTCTGCTAACAAAATGCTAACATACACTCACCCACCCAACAAGACTCGTAACAAAGCTTCCTGCATGTCTACAAGTTACTGCACACATGATACATGTATCTTTTAACCCTCAGAGTTGCTATTACCTTATTTAAAGCAACCTGCTTTTGACCTAGAACACAGATTTCACCTAGGCCTTTGCAGTTACAAGTTAAAAAGCATGTTAAACCTAGCACCTAAATACTCTTTCCTATTACAGGGCACAAATTCTCCTCAGAATCTTGTCTCTAATCATTCATGTTAATTTTTTCTGAAGCCCTTAAAATGAAGACTGTGGAAGGGAGTAAGCTCTGTTTGTTTGCAGAGATGTTGGCATATGGCAGCTCAGCTTCTTTAAAAGGCTGTTCTCTTGTCTGAGCCCTGACTTTAGAATGTGTTTGAGGTGGTTGCCTTAGATGCAAGCAAGCGAGAAAAAAAATATAAATTACTGCTGTAATATAGGTTACAATATTTAGAGGTTTTGTTTAGAAGAAAAACAATATAAAAATTAATCAGTGTATGAACAGGTTAGGCAGTCATCTCCACAGGGAGATAATTGAAAGAAAAGTAAGGAAAAGCAAAGTAGAAAACAGTAGAAAATTAATTAACTTGCAGCTACACTATGTACTCTTTTCATTCCTACAGCATAAGTTAAATCCTTCATCTTTTAGTCATTTCTGAAGTCGGTAGTTTCTCTTCCTCAACTTAGCTACATAATACCTTTGATCACCCTGGGATGCTGCTGTAAGCTTGAGGTATCTCACTGGGATCATAGCTATAGTAGAGGAGAGTAAATCTGCTACAAATGCAGGGCCCTGATGTTGTGCCTAGTTTCTCTCATAGCACCACTGTGAAAGAGCTCAAAAGAGCAGTGCCAAGACTTCTCTGTGCTGCTCCACATGGTGCAAGCTTTTGCCCAGAGCGGTCCCGGAGCACCATATTTAACTGTAGCTAGAAAACTGCTTACTTTATCTGTTGTGGTAGTGGTGTTCAAAATGTACTCAAATAATAAACGTAGCTCAGATCCCTATAGGAAGTAGGTTGATATTCCACAACACTGAAGAACAAGGATTAAGTGAGGAGGGGAAAGAAAGGGAGGGGAATTAACATCAGTTTAAACACTGTCAAGACAAGTCAGCTTTAAATACAAAAGGGTCTAAAGGTTAAGGTCTTCGCTTGATTCACTGTTACTTGAAACCGACAGGAAATTAAACCACAGAAGCTCAGGTCAAAAAGCGTTAATAAAAGCAAGGAAATCCAGAAGTTTGGAAAAAATATTAGGATACTTTCATGTCATTATCTCTGCTTCAGGGGTGTTGAGGTGAGTGTATCACATTGTGTATCACACTGTACGGGCTGCAATATGTAGTGTGAACTGTGGATTTCAGTGTTGCCACTGAATTTTCCCAGATTGACTGGTTCCAAGTCATAGTGGAATATTACTCATATAGAGTCCTCATGCAGTTTAATCCGAACAATACAGCGTATAGACATTCCACCATCTGTTAGGAGTTGTGGTCACACTGTAGGGCACAGCTGATAATGTTTGAAGTAGAGATCCTTTGGTTTGGGCAAAGAGCTGTGGTGAGCAGCTTGCTGCCTTTGGTAGAAAATAAATGCTAAGTTGCTGGAACAAAGGAGAGAATGTTTTTCCTTGTATAGCCTTTTTAGCTAACAGCTTTGCATTGGCCAAAAGCATGTTGCATGGTCTAACTCACAGCAGAAACTTTATGAATTAGATAACCAGTCTCAAAGGTTGTTCATCTTAAAAATGCTTAGTTTTGCAGTCAAGGAAGTTTTAATTCATGTTTTTTCATTAAGAAAATGTGGAGCAAGAGGACTATCTTTTACTTGTATTGCTCTTTGCAGTCATATGGGAAACCCCTGATCTTGTTCTTCTCTGTATCTGCTCTATGGCTGATTTTTGGGTGTGTAAAAGTGCATGAGTATCATTCTTCATGTAAACCCTACTGCCCCTTTCCCACCGTGTAAAAGAAAACTAGAAATCTGTATCATCATAAAGGCCCTTCAATGGAAATCTGTGACATGAACAGTGCAGTGGAAACACTGACTGATCGAAATGGTCAAGTGAGAAAGGAAAACCAAAATACTCAGCAAGAACTAACTTGAAGTGTACTATATGACAGCAAATCATAAGCTTGATTCGGTTATAAATTGTACGCAGCAAAAAGCTACTTAAGACACAGTGTATGTTCCCATACACAGCAATAAATCAAGATCACTTACTCAAGCTACTTTGTTATAAAGTGGTCCTACTTATTTCTTGAATTAATGACTTTAAAAATCCTGCTAAAGATTAAATAGCTGCCTTAAATTTCATTAAGGAAAGAAAGGTATCATCTTCAACATCCAGTCTTTTTCCAGTTCTGTACAAGTCCCTGTTCTGTACTTGGTTACTGGGTCAAAGGATGATGAAACATAGTCTTTAGAAGTACTTCTGTTTCAGGGAATGCAATTCCCTAACGTGTTTAAAAGACTTGTTCTATTGCTCTTACTGCAGTAATTCCCACATCAGTGCAGAGTCCACTGACTTCCCAAGAGTTTTTGAACTCAACTGTGCAGAGCAACATCAACAGTAATAGTCTAAAAAATAAACTAATGGACATCATCTCCCCATATCTATATCCATGCAGAAGAAAAAGATCAAATGCTCAGGCTTTCATTTTTGACCTTTATTTGAACTGAACCTCCTGGGCATCCTCTAATAAATAGGTTTTTTAAAAATAAAAGAAAAAATTAAAAGCCTCCTGGGAGACACAGCTACTCTCTGAATTGCATAGGCTCCATGGATTCTAAGTGCACCTACTGTGGCCAAAGTCCTGCCATGAGAAGTATGTCCCCGCAGAGCATAGTGGTGCTGGCCATGCTGTGCTTCAGCTGGGCTGGAGGTAACAACCTCATCAGCGGCAGCTCAGAGAGATCATTCATAAAGGACTACATACTCTCCAAAGGTTCACAGCCCACAGTACAAACCCAGAACTGGCAAAAAAATTATGTCCATGTCGGTCACACACATCTTAATCATCTGATGTTGTTTCAGGATTTGAAGGATTCAGCTGCATAAACTTTATAGCAAAGCAAATGTTGGGACAGAGTATACTTTTGTTCACATCCCTCTGGTACAGAGCAAGAAGTAGATAATACGTTTAGGAGTGAAAAAAGAAAAAGAGCTTGCCATATTTAAGTTTATAATTCATTCACAAAGCATTCTCTGTTTTCTCAAGGTATATGAGAAATGATTATGCACTCAGCTATCCTGAAATAATTAAAACATCATCAATTTGCTGTCAGTGTACTGATATGGTTTAATTACATTCTAAAAATATATTGAACAGGCTATCAAAGGAAGATTATATTGCTGAGATATGTTATTATTTTAACAACAAACCAATGCCTGTTGAGTAGGAGGAATGCATGAAAATATGATCTGAGCACAGTTTTAAATAAGCATAGCTGATACTAATCTGAATCTGCTGTCCTGCAGCATTATCTGAAATTTTCAATCAGAGAAATCTGGTCGGAAATTAAGAATAAAAGAAATCATACCTGGAAAGCCATTGTTTGCACACAGTCCATCTCTGGATAGCTGCCAGTGCTAGTCTACGCATATATTGCTATATGCATAACAATGCTGTCAATTAATCATGAGCTCCTTGCTAATGAATAAAGATTAAATTTTAAAATAACTTTTTAAAGGCAGAAAAGGGGGTACAGAGGAAAGAACCTGCTGATAGGCAGTTACAATGCATGGGTTTGGAGCCACAACATCATTATCTATTAGCATAACATCCCTGTGTTCCATGAACTTACATAGATTTAAATTAACAATGGATCAAAAATCTACCTGAAGGAACTCATAGTAATTTTTTTCTAAACAAGAACTGTTAATCATGTCCCATTATTTTTTTCTTCCTAATTTTTAATAGTCCTCTGCAAATTTGGAAATTTAGTAGTGCTTCCACTACTGTCCAAGGAGACTTCTTTTACTGGCTGACTAGTTACCTGTACTGTGGTCTAGACAGCTTTCTAGGTAGGCAGTTGTCGTGGTGTATGAAAGGTGTTAGAACTACAGAAATAGCAATTTCAATAGAGTTTATGGTACTAACAACAGACAGAGTTCAAATGTTCTCCAGTGGATCAGGCTGTAAACCCAGTTTTCAGTGTTTCTGATCCACAAGAATGAAAGCATCTATGAAAATAAGCAAAGATGCTTTCTTAGTTGTCTGTGCACATGAACACACACACAAATTCAGACTTAACAGATATCTTAACAATTCATTGAAATACTTCTTACAAATACTCTGTAACATTCCCGAGCTAAGTCTTTTGTTGTTACGTACACATCTCTCAGGAGCTATTTTTGAGGCATTTGAATGTAATACATAATTCATAATGTTTCATCGTGTAGCACATAATTCAGAGGTACAGTGATTCCACAGTAAAAGACAAAGTTATGTTTCCATACTCAAGCCAAATGATATCTGACTGATTTACTTCCCAGCATACTCAACCAGAATATCTGTGGTTGAAATCTTGGGAGGAAGCTCAAACAAGAAATCAATTTTATTTGATCCCATCAAAGGTAAAAGTATTCATCCTGTCAAAGCAAGATATCATGGAATGGTTCCCTCAAGTAGAATAAGGATAGGTAGGAAAGTTGAGTTCAGTAGAAAGAGGACTGAATACAAGAGATGCAAAAGATTATCTCAAGGACCTATTTATTTGAAGCTATTTTATCATGCCTGTTGAAAGGGCAATTTTCCTTTGGTCCTCACCATGACAAAGGAGGAAGGAGAAACAATAGAAAAAGAGGAAATCTGCCAGGCCTGAAACTCTGTTTCTCAGCTTGGCTGCAGCACTGAGACTAGAGTCTGCCTCATAAATTTTGCAGGATTAAAAAGAGACACAATAAAAAGGCAGTTTCAGAAGAAAGGGATGAGTCAAGGGTTCACAACACCCTGGGGTATTTGGGTGCCCTTCTCAAGAAGAGTCCAAGCTGTTCTCACCATACCTCAGAAAATGTCCTATCAAAATCATCTGCAGTAAGACATGACATCTGAAATCTCTGAGTCTACTAGCAAAAGAATGGTGTCATCTAGACCCAAAATGCTGAAAGCGTGAATGACCTCTGTGTCAGAAGTCTGGAGCCAATGAAATAGCCTGAGGTCTCCTGCAGAGGCAATAAGCATACTGGAGGAGGGTGCAGCCCGAGCAGGAGCAGTACTCTGTAGTACACCAAAAGCCAACTGCAGCAGACAAAATGACATCAGTGGCATCATCTTCCTCTATCATTGATGGCACCTTGCCTATTGGAGCAGAGACTGTTTGGACCTGTAGCTCTGACATGTTCACACTTGTTCCTTGGATAGCTGCCAGGAGAGAAGTTCACCTACATTATGATTTGTGTTTCCTTTCTTATTACAAGGAGGGGGTACACCACAGCACCGAGCTCTGGGTCACCTGCACCCTGGGGGCTGAGGATGGAAACTGCAGTCAAGGCTCAGGCCATCAGCTTGTCCCATTTCTAAACCAAAGCCAAGAAAAACCATGTAGTCTGATGCTCTTTTGCCTTGCTTGTTGGCCAAATAGATGGTATCATCCCAGTAACATCAAGCAGCATTTCCCAAGAGACATGCTGATGGCTTAAAATGCTGTGGGCACAGATTATTCTACACCTTGACAGATTGCTCCACGTCCACAATGACAGTAGGGGTGTGGCAGATGCAATTCAATGCTTGGGCAGGTGACTTGCACAGAAGCAGCACAACCACTGCATGTGCACCTCATACAGCAACCCTCACAAGGAAGGTGACACTTGAAACCTGCAAGACAAGTGGAAGGATTGACACATAGTTGAATAATAAATTCCTTCAAAAATAAGCCCTAACTTATTATCTAGCAGGCTCGGTGAGCAAATGAGAACAGAAATATGAAAACTGGCATTTAGGAGGCATAAAAAGTCATTCCGTAGCAGGAAAAGTTTAATCTCAGCAGACGAAATAAGTGTATGGGGTATACACTGCCCCTTGTAACACAGGCTGTGCAAAACGTTGTCATGAAGTTTCCATACATTGACAAGACAAAACGTATCTCCAATATTGAGTGCTTCACACAGGTGTGCTCACAATTTTGAACATGTGTGAAAACAAATACTTGAAATAGAGTCCTATTCTCCTTCCCAGCAGAACCTCAAAACACATTTTGAACAGCCACTGTGAGTGTGTTTTGTGAATAAGTCTTCCCTGTCAAGACTTAGGTGTAGTGTTTCCCAGACTGGAGCCTTCTGTCATGCATATAGTCATACAGGCAGTCAAGCAAAGGAGATTTAGGGCTAGGTTTAGTAGCTAAAGAAAAATGTTGTCACACACAATATACAATAGTGGTTTGCTTTTTGATCATTTGTCATGCTCCATTCTGGCCTGTGAGCTGCAATCTGAAGCATGAAGCAAGAAGGAGGGTTGAAACCAGTGTCTGAAATGTGCTTTAAAAGCTGGGGAGCATTTTTTCCCCAGATCTTTACCTAAATGTTATTTTTATCTATCTGCATTTATTTGGGCATTATGTTGTTCTCCATGCAAGCCCAAGAAGTTGTTCTTAAATTGCTCTTTCTTCATTTTGTTATGCTATCGCTCTGTTACCAGACTAAAATGAAGATAACAACCTCATGGTACTTCATCTTTCTTCCCTTTAAATAAAAAGCTTATCAACATTGAAAATGAGAAGCCCTCCTTCACTTGCCGTATTAGTTTGTGTTGCTCAGTATGGAGTGGTGGGGGTTTTTTGTTCTGATATATTCTTCATAATTTCCACAAAGTTCTTCTACTAACAAAGCTAGATTTCACAGCAGAATTTGGTTGGAAAAGAACCACACCAAATCCCAGAACACAGTCATTGCCTGTGGGAAACACATTTACATCAAACTGAGCATAGGCATCAGGAACCAGAGGGCCACACAGATTTGTTGCATGAGACAAGTGTCAGCCCTGAGCATGTGAAACCTCAGTCCCTACCACCTCCTCTCTGCAGGAACAGTTGTGGTTGGGAGCCGTTTACATATATTAAGTTTGCAATCAGCCCTATGTAAAATACCACCAGATTGTGGTCAGCGGTTGTATGCAGACTTTGTCATTTTGCTTACTGACCACACGTTCCCATTGATCAATTCTAAATTGGATTATTGTTAGGTTTAAAAGCGCCTCAACAGCAGAAAGTGGCGGTGGAGGCTGGCAAAGCAGAGATGGATAGCAGAATAAACAGGGAAAGTGACAAGATTTCAGACTGAATTGATCACTGTCAGCGAGTTAGTGGTCAGCTGTCTGACCTTTAGTGCCCAAACCAAACATCAGAATAATGTTTAGACAAACACATTTGATTTTTGAGGTAATGGGTATGTCAACTAAATGACAAACCTTAGAAAGGTCAAAGGGATATCCATTTTTCAGACTTTTTTCAAGCATTAATCGTTCATTTGGGGAGCAGTGTCTTTCTAAACTGGACAGAGAAAGAACTTCACTTTTTCTACGTGTGTGTGCTCATAGGCACTGACAATTGTTTAGCCACAACTACCAGCCATGTCAAACCCAGTCTGTCACTAACTCCTGCCATTCACAGCCACAATTTTCTGCACACAAAACTATCCTAAATGCAGCGGAGTTGAGATTTCAGGCTGTGAAGGAGGCCCAGTAGAGTTTTAACCCTCCCACCATTCCCCATAGCGTATGTAGGAGAGGCAGCTGTGCTGACCACACAGGTGAGACTGGCACTGGGACTGGGAGATGCCAATGGCACATTGCGGCACACCACCACTGAGCCTTCCAAGTGGGCCTTTCCAGTCCCTGCAGGCTGGTAGGCTTCCTGTAGCATGTCTTCCATACAGCAAGCAGTAGTAAATGATAACTATTTTGATATGTTTAGAAGAGGTTAATAAATAAGAAGGCCTAAAGGGACTGGCATGTGCTTGTGGTTCTGCAGTCTGGGATATGGCTTTTGCTGCTGCAGTAGGGACAGTGCAGACAAAACCCCAGAAATGTTGATGATAAACTAGGAAAAATGAACAAATATACTAATGCAAAAAAAAACCCCAAAAAAACCCCTTCGAGAGTTACCATTTCTGGCTCTCAGACTGCTGTTTAAACAGTCTCTCTTACTTTTGTCTTCTTTTTTTATAGATTATTTTCTTGGCAAAGTATGAAAGTGGCACAATATGTTCTCAGAGAAAGAACCAACAGGGTCTTTTTCATGATGTGTATATCAGAATCACTTGGAAAACAAATAGCTTTTTCTTCTTCTTAATTAATTTTGTCATACTTACACCCTGCCCCCTGAAAAACATTTGCAATAGCAATGCCATAATAACAAAGGAAGAAGTATTCTGGGACTGAGAACAAGAAGCAAGAAAGGGGAAACAACTATTAATTAAGATCAGAAGAAAATTTTTCTACCCTGCCATGAGTTCCCTCTCTGCAGTTCTCTCTTCACCTTTCTCTCATCCATGAAAATAGCATTATCTGTTATACACCACAGAAGGATCGGCAGCAGCTACCCCTCTACTTTCAGCTCTGAGCCTGGTTCCACTGTTTAACTCCCTGTTCTCAGTAGGACAGCAAAATAGGAGAATGTTTCCAAACCCACAAATTAATCCTTTTAAAGTTCAACTCCACCTATTTGGATCACAGTTCATGATGATGCAGACAATGCTCTTTGGTAAGAGTTATTCTCCTATGCACAGAAATTCACCACAGACTGCATCTGATACCACTCTTCCAGCAGATACAATAGCTAAAAGTAAATTTTATGTCAAGAGTGAAGGAATATTCAGCATATCCTAACAATATCTAAAATAACTTTATCATCAGGCATATAATTTATACCTGCAAATGAGAAGAAATATTTTTCATTTCATAGTCTTTATGCCCTGACATTTAAGTCTCTGTCCTAGATTCTGTAATTAACCAAGTTTCATGGTAGAATTGATGAAAAGTCAGAAATTTTGTTTGACAAGAAGACTTTCATCCAAAACAAAAACATTACAAGATAGAAATACTATTTTCCCAGAAAATGGAAACTTTACAATGCAGCAGTTTTAAAGGCTATACAAGGTAATTTCTAACAGTCTTGACATAAACATTCCTGTAACCATTAAAATCTCACCTTCTTTAAAGCATGATTTTCTGAAGAAGATCTGCTTTGGCAAAACTTCCATATCAACATTTTGCACACATTAATAATTGGAAAGAAAAGCAGTGTGCAGAATAAGGACTTTCATCATTGTTACTCCTACAGTCAATTCTCAGAGCATTCCTGGGTCTTCTCTAAGTTTCAGGGTAGGAATATTTTACCACAGGCAAGTTTTAGCTGAATTTAGCTAAAACATTCACATCACAGTGAATATAGACCCTCTATGCTTTTCATATATTTTAAAGACTATAAACTGATTAAAAACAGATAGGATAGAGATAGATAAGAAAATCATGCATGGACATGATCCTGGGAAACTGGCTGTAGGTGTCCCTGCTTAAACAGAAGTGTTGCACCAATTGATCTCCAGAGGTCCCTTCCAACTTCAGTCTTTCTGTGATTTTGTATCCAGAAGAGCAGTGAACTCTGCTCAAGTCTGGAAATCACCCCAAACTTTCTACCAGTTCGAGAGCAGGATTTTAACAAGGGTATACAACCTGTCCTGTGCAGCACAGTGCTGTTATGGAAACAACTGACTCCATCAAGGCAAGAGTGTCACTTCCATCATCACACATTATTTGTCATCAGGACCACAACGAGCCTAACCAAAAAAACCCTGAGTCTGGAGCCCACAGTAGCAGTTTGCTGTTGTTTGAAATCAGACTGACACTTTGACTTTTCAGGCTGGATTTAGCTAATCCTTGGCCATTATGCCAGCCTTTGAAAAGGTCCTTGCAAATACACAGGCTCTGTATCGATTATCATTACTTGTATAGTGGCTGATATGTAGCAAAGTACAGTGTAATATGAGAAAAAATATTGATTTCAAGAAAGTTAATATTATTAAAAGGTAGTTGTATTAATCTCTTTCTTGAATTTTAGTTGAGGGTTTTCCTCTTAGAAAATCAATGAAACTAATAGTCTTGTTATAGCAGGAGCACTTGTTAGACTATTTCTTTACTCCAACGCTTTTAAGGTATGTTAAGAGCAGAAGAGCTGAAAGGCTATAAACATAGCCTGGGACTTAGAGAACTTAAATGACCAAAGGTATTATGTTCATTGTCTTTTTGTCACCTTATTTTGCAGTGAAAATAATTTAATTAAATGGAATATAGATTGTATATGTTTTCTGTTGACACCAACAAAGTTCTGTAGTATTTCAGGCAAATCTCATCATCCCAATTTATTTCAATGGTACTAAATCAGATTTGCTTAAGGACTCAAGCATCCTTCAAAAAAAGTCAACCTTACACAAATGTACTTCTGGAAATGTCTGGCACATAGGAATAATTGATAAGCAGATATCTAATACTTCACTTTAAAAAAAAAGTTTTCTATCTCAACAATTGCTCAGATTTTTTCCGCAATTCTTGTTGTGCATATCAGAACAGGTCACTTCACTTTCTCACTAATGCACTCCTGCGTAACTAATAAGATTCAAGCCAGACACAGTTTCAGCTGAAAATCTAAATCTCCAAGTTTAGCAATAAGCTATGTAACCCCACAGTGTTATCAGGAGACACTTATAATAACCAGTTCCAACCTTGACTCCAACACAGAACCTGCCTCCTTAGCCAAAAAATTCTTTGCTTCATCTTTGCACCTAGGTTTTCCTGTAACTATTTTTAGCCAAAACATTCATATAGACAATAGATAAAATGTGAAATGTGTGCTAAAAGTAATTTTCACCTGAAATGTTGTACAAATAGAGGCAACTGAAGATTCTGCCAGTCTCATCTCATGAGACAAGTGCCATAGATGCAATTGTTTTGTGCAACCCTTTCCTCCAGTGCTGCTGCATACTCAGATGCATGAATTAGCAGCAAAGAGGGATGGCACAGCTATGGTTTTTCTGGTTGATCATCTTTTGTCTTGAAAAGATCATATAGTCTGTAGGCTGATTGCTAAAATAACTTTCTCATGGAAGCTACATGTTGTGATCTTCACTGAACACTGTGGTTGAAGTGTGAATTAATACAAATCATGGAGGGGTAAATGGATGTTAGCTGTCTAGGCCTAGTGAAAGGCTGTCTCCCTGTGGCTTTTGCTCGTCAGTGAAACCACAGCCTCTTCCTCCTTTTTTCCTTCATAACACTCCGGCTCTTAACTGTGTTTGATCTCTCTAAATCTATCAGTGCAATTATCTGCCATCAACTATATACTATCAACAGGAAATATGTGTGCTCCATCTAATGAGAGAAGCACTACAATAGCATAGTTTGGAACCAGATGAGGCTTGACAATAGCCTATCTCCCCAGCTCTTCAAAAATCAAAAGTGTAACTGGCAGAATCACTTTCCTCATGCTGATTTCTTAGCCAGGTAAATGGTTTAATCCATGTGTATGTGCACTCATCAGCACCATACACACCCTTACACTCAAAACTGGTCAGTTATTTTTGTAAAAGAAGAACCCAGTAAGTGGCTCCTGATCTGAATCATCAATTTTATTTTTTTAAAATCTTAAATAACTGTCTGCTTCCTGCATTGCAAATGAAAGTGTTTCAAGATGCAGTAATTGCCTACAAATTAACTTATAGTGAGGACAAAGAGGGAAATATCCTGTTCTTGTAGCACACTGTCTTTATACAGTCATCTAATAAGAATATCTTGCAATGAACTCAGTATGTAAACTCATGATCAAAGCTGTACACACTAATTATATTCTACACCCAAACTGCTTTTCCTGAGGATTTGTTGGCACAGGAGGTGGTGTATTCAGGGACAGCATACAACAACCTGGGAGAGGACTGAAGTGTGCAGCCTTTTCAGTGTTGATTGCTCTGCAGGGCCAGTAAAGTGAACCCTTACATGCAAAAGGAAACACAACATAACAACAAGTCAGCTGTGCATAACTCTTGTTTTTTTCTCTTATTTCCCCAACCTAATGGACCAAAACCTTAAACTGGAGGGGTAATATACACAGTCTAACTTCTATGCCCAGCAGCATTTTGGAGGAAGCCAAGTCCATTACATAGTGTTGACAAAAGCTCCAGTGTTTCCAAGATAGTGAGCCTGTCCTGATGCACCCATGATCCCATGAGCACATATCCAGTCCTTTCTCAGAGGACAGACAAGTTTCAGGAGCACCCTCTCCTTTTTCCCTATCCTCCTTTTTCTGTGCTCACATTCAGCAGCTTTGGCTTTCTGTCCTGGTTTGGGTTAGAACAGAACAATTCTGTTCTGTGATTTTTATTTTTCAGCTAAGCCTGTCTGAAGTTAGCAGCATGTTTTTGCAGAGTCTGCTTCTAGCAGTGATAATGCTCCATGTTTATAGTTAGTACCAAGGATTGGTATGCAAACCAAGGTCACTGCTAGATTTTGTGTGCCACATCGGGGGGGTGCAGAAAAGTAAAGGCTGCACTTTCAGAGAGGAGCAAACAGGACAGGTGATCCTAAATTAGCCAACGAGGTATTCCATCCCATATACATCATATTCGGTATAAAGCTGAGGGATCATGAGGGTCTCGGCCCTTCTCTCTTGGCCCTTTTGCCATTTTGCCCTTCGTCTTTCATTTCCCTGAGATTGAGCTGCTCTCTTGGCTTCGGGGCTCTTCCTCACTGGGTTTGGCCTTGACAGTTTCAGCTTTGCCCTGAGGCCTCCGGCCCCAGTCCCGGCCCCAGTCTCAGCCCCCGGCTCAGGCCTTGGCTGGGCCCCAGGTTCTGGGCCGTATCCTTGAATCCAGCTCCTGGTTCCCGTCTGCTGCTGGGCCCTTCCACAGCATCAGTGGGGACAGTGACGGATTTACCATCAGGGGGGTTGGGTTTGATACTGGTTTTGTACATATTTGCATATATTTACTTTATTATTATTATTATTTATTTATTTATTTTCCATTTTTAGTAAAGCTGTTCTAGTTTCCTTTCCTAATCGATAAGTCTCTCTCCTTTCTTTCCTTTCTTTCCTTTTTGGGTGGGGAGGGAGAGAGAGCATTCTGTTGCAGATTTGGGGGGTGTCCTGACCCCAAACCATGACACTTTCTCACTTGATGATTGATCATTGTCCCCAGAGCTCTCCCTGGGGCAGCCAACTGCAGGTCAGGTATAACACAGCACAATTCTTAACTCCCAGTCCCATCACACTGTGGACACAAGGGATTAAGCACCACATCCCAACCCAGATACTTTCATTAGTATGCTGGGCCCCTGAGCCAGTATATGTGACAGAGTCCAGCTCTGCACATACATTTACACCATGACCCTTGCATGCACCTGCAGATCTGTGGGCAGCTCTTAGGGTGCTTCCCACACAGTAGGGGCCCAACAGCCCCTTGATGTACTTACAATGTGTTTCTGAGCAGACACTCTCTCTATCCAGCAAAGCAGCTCTCCACTGTCAAGACACTGGCAGTCTAGGAGAAGGATTAGCAGCATATCCATCAACTCAGAGACAAGATGATTTCTCCCACTATCCCATTCCACTCCGTCCTGAGAAGCTCCACAAAGCATTGACACAAAACCAAAGAGATCATACTCCCAATGTGCAAGGATTTCACAGCTATGCAACCTCCTTAGCTGCTTTGTGGTTAACCACCAACAGAGTGTTGGCAGGATCAGGCCAGTGGCCAGTTGCCGGCTGGCCCAACCCTACTGCCCAGGTGCTCATCCAGGAAGCCCAGTTCTCATCTGAGATGGGAATTCACAGCCAGCTGAGGTAGAGTGTTTCTTTACTTTAAGTAAATGCATTGAAAACACAAAATATGATTAACAATGCAGTTGTGGGTAGCTTTATTCCTACTCCATGTCTGGATCAAATAAACCACACTACTCACCCCTCACCCTCTTCCTGTCTTCCCCCTTACCTTGAGTAATTAATTCCTTATGTCCAGTGATTATCAAGAGACATGGTGGCCTTTGAAAAGAAAGATTTAGCAATATTAATAATGCTCAATTGTCCAATCTTACAAAGGCCTCAGCTAGAGCTGGCTGGAATATTTTCAACAAAATGTCGTTTCATTAAAATACGTTGTTTATCAAAGCCAAAATATTCTATGCAAGCATACTGGTTTTGACAAAGATTTCTGACTAGAAACAAAGAGAGGCCTGTGCCAAAACCTGGAGCTTTTCAATCTGAAAATAGTAATTTTTGACAAAATTCCAAGTCAGAAAAATGCTCTAAAAGTTTTGTTTTCATTCCTATGTGGAGCAAAACCATTTTTGAAACCTTAAAAGTTTCATAACACAGAATTTTTACTCTCTGGCCAGCTCCAGCAAAAATTCTCTTCTTGTGAGCTGATTCTGTATGGAATGTCTTTATTTTACAGGTGTTGATGGTCTTCTTGCTCTTCTCTATGAGTGCATATTTGTATGAGTTAAATTTATATTGTTTGTAGTTTCGTTTCTTGGGCAGCTGTTTTCTGTAGCCGTTTATTATGGTCTTCTGTGGATCAGCTGTGAAAGAATGACAGAAGAGCAATACCCCTCATAGAAGTAGGTGTGAGAGAGGTCATTTAAGGTTTCCTCACTCCCACCTCTTTCCCCTTCTGTTTCCTATTGTTGTACTTACAACTAACACTTCGTATAAGCCTCGGTTTACCAACAGGCCATCTGGTGTCTTTTGCCATCTTTGGAATGATCACTGTCTGAATTAGGGTGGATTTTTTAATTACTTTTCTCAAAATGCTATGATAGCTGAATTGGTACAGAAGAAACAGGGCACAGAGTGTGCAATTATCTTTTTAAGTTTTTACCATTAGATGATATGTGTTGATGGGCAGTTGTAGCTGTTTCTCCATTATGATCTGCTGAATCTGTTGTTTGCAACATTCAGTGTCCTTGACAACAACAAAAAATCTGTTCTGCAACACATATAATACCTATGTCGTACCTGCAAAAGCAAATGACATAGTTCAGAAAGGACAGAAAGGATCATGATTTAATAAATCTCATAAACTCTCTTGTTCCACACAAGTCTTGCTGAATTCAAAGCTGAAATATTTTCCCTGGACCAGAACCATATTGCATTTTGTAAAATGGATAATACACAAACATCAGATATTTTTATGTTGCCATCCCTTTAAAGTATTTTAAAACAGTGATGGTAGTTAACACTCTCATGGGGGGAAAAAAAGTCATCAACTGGCAAAAGAAGTCAGTAAGGGAAAAGAAAACAATGAAACCATTTAAACAAATTATGAATTTCTGGAACTTCTGTTGTTCCTAGATGCCTTTGACTGTTGCTTCTCCCTTAACAATCAGAATTATCCTAAATGTGTCCTTCCACTGTGCTGTTCTTTGAAACACTCGTGCAAACCAAAGGGAAAATAGATAAATACACCATGAAAGGATGACCATGAACCTTATTAATCACAATACACTGCCCAATATGCAGTCTATAAAACAGATGCATTAAAGTATGTATTCTAAAAAGTCTTCCTTCTATTTTCCAATCATAATAGTAAATAGAATTTGAACTAGTCGAGGATTGATGTTTAAGCTGATGACTTGTCTTTCAAATCTGATTTCTAGTATGTGTTGTTATAATATATACTTTGTCCATCATCTTGATGACTTATTTGTAATAGCAGTGGTACAGCACTATAAAGAATTTCAGTAACATCTTTCTTTTAATACTTACAAAAGCCTCTCCCAGAGTATTTATTTGGGGTGCTTGTTCCTGTAGTTGGCAGAGTAGAACTATTACCAGGGTGTTCCAGAAACCCTGATCAACCCTTTGGACAATATCTCAGCTCTAACTACCAAAGCCATTGACCCTGTAAAAAGACTCATTTCATCAGTACCAACAACTCCTTTTCATAGAATCATAGAATTAATAAGGTTGGAAAACACCGTAGAGATCATCAAGTCCAACCTGTAACCTATTACCTAGCCTATCACCAACCTATTACCCAATATCATTTCATCATCTAATCATCTAAATCTTGTCCCTGAGTACATCATCCAACCTCTTCTTGAACACATCCAAGGATGGTGACTCCACCACCTCCTTGGGTAGCCTATTCCAATGGGAAATCACTCTCTCTGTAAAGAAGTTTTTCCTAACATCCAGTTTAAACCTTCCCTGACACAGCTTAAGACTGTGTCCTCTTGTAACCTGAGAGAAGAGACCAACCCCCACCTGGCTACAACATCCATTAAGGTAGTTGTAGAGGGCAATGCGGTCTCCCCTGAGCCTCCTCTTCTCCAGGCTAAACAACCCCAGCTGCCTCAGTCTCTCCTCACAGGGCTTGTGCTCCAGCCCCTTCACCATCCTCGTTGCCATTCGATGTATATGTTCAAGCAACTCAACATCTTTCTTAAACTGAGGGGCCCAGAACTGGACACAGTACTCAAAGTGCGGCCTCACCAGTGCCAAGCAAAGGGGAGAAATAACTTCCCAAGGCGAGCACAGCGCTGCCCCAGACTCAGGCCCTCCATACTTTTCCTATCCCACCCCCCCAAATCCTCAAAATCCCGTGCCCGACTCCCAAGTGCAGGAGACTGTGGAGAACCAGGGACACTGCCTGTGCAATTTGCAGCCCCAGAGTCCCTGGAGCATTAAGCTTCAGAAAAGCTCCATGAGCCTAAACCTCATGGCCAGTGTCCCTGGAGCTCTACAGTCTATGGTTTTTGAACCCTAACACTAATGGTGTAGGGTATTGATTTTGAGATTGGGTTGCCATGAGGCCCAGGGGATCCAGATTGAAAATTTTGGACGGAGTACTTGTGGTACATTGCCATGCTCCTCTTGGCGTGACATTGGCAGTGCCAGATTCCTTGAAATTTGCAGCCCTGGATTTCCTGTCCCCAGTACAGAAATTTTCTTCAAAAATCAGGTATCCCAATAAGGAGATAGGTAGTCAGAAACCTAATGCTCAAAACATTTCATCTACAGATCTCTAGACACTTTGAAAACCTTATTCTTTACATTTAACAATAGTGAAAAATAAGAACAATTATGATCAGTGTCTTTTTCACTTGTAGAACAGTGAAGGCAACAAAGGCCCCAGTTCATACAATCTACAACGGATCAAGAGAGTGTTACATTAATGGATTATCCTCAAGAGATTTTCTTTAAGGAAAGTCACCTAGCCAGACTAACTCCTACAACCACTTTATGCAATGTGAGGAGAAGAGATTATGTGCAACACATACATTCTCCTGTGCCCTAGTCCCTGGCTTGCCAAAGAACTACATGTCTAGCTCCCAGCTTGGGTGGTTTCTAGTAACAGATGAGGCCTTGGGTTAAAAGATTTGGAAACTCCTTTTCATGCTGCGTTGTAAGACATAATGTCTGTGCACTCTCCAAGATTCTAAAGCTGCACAGCCGTGGGGGGTTGTGATTCGTAAAAAGCAAATAGCCTGTAGATCTCATCTTTATTAGCCCAGGTTTAATGGTCATCTGGTTTTGCCTTATTGTCCCCTGAGACAACGCTGTTGGAAACAAATCATTTAAAGCCTTATTAGTCTTGTGTTTCCATTGTTTGCTTGTCATGTGTCTGCTAGTCAAAACTTTCCTTTGACAGTGGCTGCTTCCTCCTAAAAGCTTATGATTCTTCTTTTCTAGACCAGTAGGCTCCATCACAGCATTTCTCGCTTGTAATTGTCTTGGGCCAATTTATTCTAAAAGAATTAAAAATGCAAATCTAATATCATAATTGCGTAATATGATAAGCTTGGCAGCTCAATCAATACTATCCCCCACTGCCAATAATACAGCTCCGATGCACGTTTGTCAGACCTGACCAATCTCACTTTATCACTGGCACTGTGGTCCTTTCACATCTATAAGATATGACATTTTATTAGTAGGTTCCTATCAATCAGATCTAATTTTTACATCATAGAAATTAATTTTGTTGTCTTGCTGCCTGGCGGCACTGGTGTTGCTTTTTGAGCCAGGCATCAGAGCCTTGCAGACTTAGGCTTCCCCAGGCTCCCATGTTACGATCTGTCTGAGGACCAGGACTGACAATAGCACACTTGGGTGTCTTCATTTTCTAGCCACAAATGACATGGGGTTAGCAGTAAAGAACATGGCTAGTAACCACTGTGGAAAGAAAAATGTGTGGATCAATAAGAGAATGCCCACCAGTGCTTGTACTCTTGGGTGTATCTCTAAATAAAGGAAGATTTAATGTGCGATAACTTTTCACCCCCTGATGAGTCTACAAAACCCATTCCAGATAGCGCTTTGTTACTCAACGATGCCTCCAAACTAGAGTGTTTCTGAATATGTCAGAAGGGCTGCTGATCCAAAATGGAAGCAAACCAAAAGACATGGTGATTGTGTTATCACAGACATTGTATCTTCCTGGCCATCCACAACAGCAATAACTGAAAGTAAAAGGACACTTTGCATTCTTCTGAAGTCTACACCCAGCTTCAATCAACGTACCTCTTTCAGCTTGAACTTGCCTTAAAATGCGACTTCTAGGAAAGGTTCTTTTTTTAAAACTAGGTTTTAAAAAGTCTCCTTTAAAATGTCACGTTCTGCTGTGCTTGAATTTGCTCTCAAGGTAATTCTTTAATGTCCCTTCAACTTTACTGACCTCTGTAGGATTGTCCTTGATCTGTCCCGAGAAGAAAAAATAGGTCTGCTGGGCTTCAACCTGGACTACTG
>WEIS01067729.1:0-20453 GCA_013389965.1 Todus mexicanus | reverse complement strand
TCGGCCCCCTCGCCGAGAGCTCCCGGCCAGCCCCCCGGCAAATCCGTTTCTCCCGGTGGGCTGCGGGCTCGTTTTCGGCAGATCCACGGTCAGAAAGCAATATTTAAATTTGGAGTTAGTCTGGGTTTCGTTGTCGTGTTTTGGGTTTTTTTTTGGTTTTCGGTAGTTTGTTTGTTTGTTCTGAAATTCAATCTATTTACCAGAGACCAAACGCATCTCCCTCACACCCACCCGGGTTTCAGTGGATTCCCCGTAACAGGAAATTTTCTCTTCCTTAAATTCTAATTGAACGAGCCCCGCAGCCTACTTGGAGAAAAGTTGGAATTCTTCATCGAAGTATCGGTCGGGCTATTGTCTTTGTGCAGTGAACTTTACGTCGCGTTATTCAATCTCGATCTATATTCTCCTAGCTACCAGTAAGATTAATTTAATCATTGTAATGCAATTATTAATACTGTTTACCCAACGCTTCACTTCAGGTTTGCTGTTAAGAAATTAAAGCTTCTTGCTGGGTGACCGAAAAAGCTATCGCAGGGATTTCCAGTCCCCGTCGTAAATGCAACAGTCCTCTTTATTTAGGCTCACAAGTCCAGCTTTCAGCCACGGGCTCAATTAGCCAAAATGGAAACAATTTTCATTCATTGCAATAACTCACTGTTCTGCTGATCACTTTCAAAATATACACTTTATTATTATATGNGGGCGGGGGGCGCGGGGGGGGGGGGGGGCCCAAATCGTCCCTTGGCAGAACACAACGCGACCGGCAACTTTGCCAAACTGCCCCGCCTCGGGTTAAACGGAGACCCCGGCAAAGCCGCGGCCCGGGACAGGGGCAGATGCGGGGTGCGGGGATCCCGGGAGGCAGATGCGGGGTTCCCGGGCGGGCAGCCCTGCCCCCGGCCGCGGCTCCCTCCTGTCACCGCCACCTGCCCGTGTGGAGCCCGGNGTTTTCGGTAGTTTGTTTGTTTGTTCTGAAATTCAATCTATTTACCAGAGACCAAACGCATCTCCCTCACACCCACCCGGGTTTCAGTGGATTCCCCGTAACAGGAAATTTTCTCTTCCTTAAATTCTAATTGAACGAGCCCCGCAGCCTACTTGGAGAAAAGTTGGAATTCTTCATCGAAGTATCGGTCGGGCTATTGTCTTTGTGCAGTGAACTTTACGTCGCGTTATTCAATCTCGATCTATATTCTCCTAGCTACCAGTAAGATTAATTTAATCATTGTAATGCAATTATTAATACTGTTTACCCAACGCTTCACTTCAGGTTTGCTGTTAAGAAATTAAAGCTTCTTGCTGGGTGACCGAAAAAGCTATCGCAGGGATTTCCAGTCCCCGTCGTAAATGCAACAGTCCTCTTTATTTAGGCTCACAAGTCCAGCTTTCAGCCACGGGCTCAATTAGCCAAAATGGAAACAATTTTCATTCATTGCAATAACTCACTGTTCTGCTGATCACTTTCAAAATATACACTTTATTATTATATGCTGACCTCGGTGCCGCGAAGTGGCAAGGCTAGAAAGAGGCAGGGGGAATCTCTCCAGCCCCCTTGGGCTGTAATTATTAGAAATTAATTGGGTTCAGGACCCTGGGTAGCATGGGTAAATTAATAGCTTGTCTGGTTGTTTCAATCCGAATTCTCAGTCCACAGGAGAGCAGGGGAGGGAGAACCCAGCCCGGGGCAGCGCGGAGCCGCCGGCTGCTTCTCCTCCTTCTTGCCAGCCCCGCATTGTTTTCGGGGAGCTATCGAGGGGTTAAAAATCAAAAAAATCAAGATCCTGTATACTTGGAGCTGTCGTGCGGGAGTAAAAGTGAAAAGGGAGCCTTAGGCAAAAGGAAATTACTGCAAGCCCGCGTGACCTTTCCGAGAGGTAATCAATCAAGTGATCAACAGGGATATTTATCATTGCTAGATGGGGCTACTTTACAAATGCACAGGAGGGGGGAGGAATACACACACACACTCACACACACACAAAAGTTTGGATAAACCCGGTAAGTCTGAAGACAAAAATACGGTGACTTTAATCACCGGGCACATTGCACATTTTCTTTTCTGAGCTCTCAGAAGGAAAGGAAAAGAGAAAAGCCACTCCAAAAGTTTCCCAGTAGAAAATGCCTCCGGTCCTAGGTGGTCACATGGAAGCTGTCTGCTTTGCTCTGCAGTCCTGAGAAAGGCTGGCAACGGCAGATGTGATTAAAAAAAAAAGAAGAAGAAAAAAAGAAAGAAAGAAAAAAAAAAAGAGCACCAAATACAAGGGAAAATAATAGCGAGAGATTGTGGCTTTGATAACTGGGCTCGCTGTTTGGTTTTCATGGCATGTGTTTTTATTTGCTGGCTCCAAACTCGGAGGCTTCAGAGCCCAGTTCTGCCTCCCTCCAGTCCCCGAAACGGTTAACTCCGAAAACAAAACAAAACAAAACCCCCCACCTCATTCTCCCCCTACTAAATGAAATCAGCGATCTGGTTCAATTAAACTCGCTCTCCGTAGCATAAAGCATCCACCACAATACAGGCAATGAAAACCAACAATAAAAAGCCCATGCATTTTCTGCGCGGTTTCCTTCTCCCTTGTAAAACATGCCGGCGTGGAAGCACCACCAGACAGTTAATTTGCCTTCCTATAACTCACCGGATTCCTTAGCAAACCTCCTAAGATCACTTTATTATTTATATTTTTTTTAATTTTGTCCCGGTTTGGGGTGGGTTGGGTTTGGGTTTTTTTGCCTTCCACTTCACGCACCCTCCCGCACACCGCCTCCCCTCTTTGCGCCTTGAAACGACTTCGTGGCGGGGGTGGAGGTGCAGCAAACGCCGGTGTCAGCCCTCCTCGTCCCGCACCCTCCTCCCCCGCCGCTGCTCGGCCCGTTTTTGGGGAGCAAGGCGCGGGTCCAGCCTCCGCACCCGCGGAGCGGAGCGAAGCCGCTCGGCAAGAGCCGCGGAGCCGCTGCGGAGCTGCGCGCTGGCCCCTGCGCGGCTCTCCGCGGTCTGCGGCGCCCCCTGGCGCCCCAAGGGGACAAGGGTCGGGGAGAGGAGGAGGAGAAGCAGCAGGGGTTTGCTGGGACCCAGGTTTAGGGCGCCTGCCGAAGCTGGCTCTGGATTTCCAGAGGTCTGCAATGAGCCCGTCCGCTGGTAAAAGCGCCGCTGAAAACACCGGCGCTGGGAAGAATGAAATGTATTCACGGGCTGCGAGATGAGTGGGAACGTCGGTGGGCCGTGAGAAATAAACCTCGAGAAGTATTTCCCCCGTGGAAAAGGTTCAGGATACCAACTGTGACAGTTCTGCCTGTACGAGTTGGATTTTCCACGACACGGCGACTGAAAGAAACGCAGAGCAAAATGGAGAGGGCAGAGGCTACAGTGACAGAGGCGGGTGGAGGTTGGGTCAGCCCCGGTACACGGGGACACCAGAGAACATCACACATTTCCTGGGTGACTTCGCATTGGTCCTTTAGTCTCGGCATTCCTCCATCCCTCACCTGAAATGGAGAGAAGCTTCACCAAAGCCAAGAGCTGGAGGTCTCTGTTTTAAGGCGCCACAGCAGGGTAGAGTTGCCTTTGCCCCGAGTCCAGTGAGAAGATGGCAATGCAGGACCATCCCAAACATGCAACAGGACTCACACAGTAACAAACTGCAACCAAAAACCTCATTTACCAATTTACCACAGAAAGGTGCAATCAATACCCTCAACTCGAGCTCCTTCCCAAGACTTAAAGCACTTTCTGGCCACCAAAAAAAAAAAAAAAAAAAAAAAAAAAGTCATATCCTCAAGAGGTTACCCCCATATCTCTTGCTCTTAAAGGAGCATCAGTGGAGACATAATTGGAAAAATTAAAGAGGAGGAGAGGGAAAGCAATTACAGGCCACTAGAGAAAAACAAACATGTTCTGAATGTAGACAAAACATTGAACCGAGGGGAATTAATAGCGCTACAAAATGGAAAATGTCAGCAGAGATCAGCAGAAAGTGAACATCCTATTAAAAGCGAAAATAGAAACAGAATAGAAGTAATCAGAATCAGGGCGAAACACAGGAGGGGGAAGGAATTTTGAAAGCAGCATGAAACAAAAGTCAAGGGACAGGGTGAATTTTACTCGGTACTTGGCAACAGCTAAAGCTGGTGTAGGACGGTTTGAAAAACCTGAAGCCCCCCCCAGCAGGTGAGAGCAAACCGCAGCTGGTGAGACACCAGAGTTTGGGGATTTCTACCAACTGGGCCAGGCTGGCTCCTGTTACGCAAAGTGAACGGGGCAAGGCTAGAAAATCCCTGCAGAAAATAGAAGGGGCCTTTCTGGTACTTCCCACAACCTTCTCCTTCCTCGCTGGCCTCACCCAGTGGCTTTCCAGAGGTAGGGAACTGGGGACTGGTAAGATCTGGGCTTTGAGATGTTGTCCCCTGTGGGCACCAGAACGAGGCTCAGCTCTAATGGGTCAGTTTTCTTTTGCAGAAGCCCCGTTCTGAAACAGGCCTGTCTCATGCCATGAAGGCTGGGGAAGCTTTGGTTATTAAACTGTTTAGAGAGATTAATATAGCACGATTTAAGGGGGGGAGTGGGGGAAGTGGAGAAGGAATGAGGTGATGGCAGAAAAGCTTCCAGCTGAAATAAATGACATTCTGAAGTAAAAAATGAAATAATCTGTGTCATGAGAGCAGTATCATGACCAAGGACTGTCATCACCAACGTGGAGTTTCCCTTTGTTGGTGCTTTGTCTGCTCTCAGTCGCAGCGTCACTACCAGCGTGGGCTCCTTCCCGCTCCTCCAGAAAGGAGCCACAAAGGCGGGTTAACACATCAGCCTGTATAAACTCCACAAACCCATTTTTCCCTTTAACGCATAAGGAACACATTCATATTTCACTCCCATTTCTCTCCAGTACAAAAGCACGGGGTCGGAATTAATGAGTAAAGTATTTGTGTGACGTTTTATATTGTATTGGCATTTATACAGTGCTTTTCGCAGGCTTCGTGTCAAAACCCTTTACAGGGCAATAAATCATACACCTTTCCTGATGAAATTGTGTGTAGGCAATTGGGCACCTATCCTGCCCTCAGCAATGTCCCTCGTGTGAGACACGAGAAGTGTGATGAAACCTGCAGGAGTGGGTCTGCAAAAAAAATGCATGTAGGTCAAACCTTCCCCCTTTAATATCCTGCAACATGTTAAAAAGTCTTTAGAACCCACTTGAACAGCCACAGGAAAGACCTAACCTTAACATGACAAAGCTTCTATTACACTCTGAATTACTCAACATGCAAATTGAATTGTGGGTCTTACGCTTAACCCCAGTTTTTTTTTGCCTCTGAATTCAAACAAGATGGCCATTTACATGGAAAATTAGGATTTTTTTCAGTTGAGTTCCTTTCTAAAAATAGTGTTCATTCACAAGGCTGAACCCCAGTACCAAATTTTGGATCGTAGGCTCTCTGTCAGCACTCACAACTAGCTCTGCTAACACGATGTTTGCAGTGTGACAATGCACCTCTGCCCTGCCAGCATTTGCTTTCTTATTTGCAGGTTTTCAGATAACGAAGAGTAATGAAGTTCTGAGAACCGAACACCTGATTAGACTGACTCTTTTATACGTTTATTTGCATTCCTGCTCTGTTTCAAAACCACTTTTGGGTAAAAAATTTAAAAATAAGAATAAAAAAAGAATAAAAAAAGGAAGTTATTTAAAGTCTTTTTAGGGAGAGATGTCTGGGGTTGGTGAGAAGGAGGCAGAGCTCTGCTCCACTGTCCACCTGGGAGAATCACGGCGCTTTGCCCAGTTAAGAGCTTTTTGGGTTCTATGGGTGCCAAAGGAAACTTTGCAGAGCATCCCTCCTGGCAGACCGTACCCCTGCCACTTCAGCGCAATCACCCCGAAGATTGCACAAAGGCAACGGCTGAGAAGCAAATGGAAAATCTTTGCAGTAGCTCAACGCCATTTTAAAGCCACTTTTCCACCTCCCCTATCTGTAACACGTGAAAACCGATAACATTCTGCACATACCAGCTGATAGTTCAAATGCATTAGAAACCAACTTAGTTATGATTTATTAGCCGGAAGAGCTGTTAGGATAATTTCTGAGTGTGAAAGAATACAAGTAAACTACTGTTCTCTACCAAACAGACATGTAGATTGCTTAATCTCAAATCAAAGTAATTCAGAAGTAAAGCGTAAGTAAACAGGTAGAAACACATTGCCCTGTTCCATTATGTGCCATGGGCTACGTTAGGAGTGGAGGGTTCTCGCACCTTTTTGGAGCTGATTAATGTCTCGTGAGGTCTGAGCGGATGAGATCTCGTTAGCTGCATGGACGCGCTGCCACGTAACGAAGTAACGCTGCTTTTGCTTGCTTCTCAATCTTGTCTCACAAGCTCCTAACTCACAAGAGCTCGAATTCGTGCCCTGGTGGTGCATTCTGATGGCAGCATAAATTTATCTCTTGTTCCTGTCTCAGTATGCAACTTATTTAGTAGTTTCAAGAATGATCTAGAAATAACACACGTGCAGACTTCCCTGAAATGGGTGACAATGATAACTATAATGGTCTCGCGAGTGGGAGACACTATAAGCACAGTTCAAGCAGAATTTTAAGAGTAGCCAACACATTAGAGCCTGTAAATTCTATGCTTTCTGGCAGTAATACATTGGAAGATTAAATTAGATTAACTGTTTGTTACAGCGAACAGGTTCCTGTTAGCATACAGGTTTACGCTCCCAGTCGGTGTTTATTATGCTTTTGGTCTTGTTTCTTCTAAAGGTCTCATTTTCTTACTTCCACCAGTTTTTGATCAGTTTTGTTTAAACTGGAAGCCTTTTATTTTTTACTTGAAAAATTACAGTTTCTTCTCAAAACTTCTAGCAAGTTTTAGTATCTGGAATGAGTACTAAGGAAAAGGAAACAAGGTAAAATAAATTGTTATCTAATCTAACCCATCTGACTATTTCTAAGGCACCCATTATTGTGGTATCTAAGTACTGGATCTCCAATAGCATGAGATCTTTGATCTTAAATTGGACTTCCGATAACATTTTTAATTATGCATCTCATTTGATGCCTGCAATAGCTAACATGCAAATAGTTGTGAGAGCAGGGGACAGAAAAGGGTGGCTAGTTATAGCATGTTTACCCTACCAAAACAAAGAACTCCATCGTCCAGTCCCTGCTGAATTGAAATCATCAGGTTCAAAGCTCAAAGACTGAGTAAAAACTACCTAGAAACAAAAAATGCTTTCAATTTATGAGCATTAAAAGTGAAATAAATGGTTTGTCAGGAGCAGATTTGAAGTAGTCATGAAAAATAATTCAGAAAAACTGATTTTTGCGGCTTCCTTTGCCCTCCAGTGCCCAACAAATGTTCCATCCCATTGTAATCCTTCACTAGGGATTTTGTCTAAGGCTTCCACACCGGCTGAGATAAATCATGTTTGTTCTCTTTGGAAGGTGTTTTCAAAACCCTTTTTGCATAGGACTCGTCAGTATTAAAGCACGAATGCACTGAAAAAGTTCATATGATTATCCTCATAGTTGATTTGATAGCGATTTCTAAGAGACACTTAAGAAGAAAGATCCCATCAGAGCACTGCTAGTGCAATTTACTGAGGCTTATATTAAAGCGCGTATCGACCAACACCTTACATCAACACAGGGCATATGCAGGCAGCACTTAGAGCTGACAGAAGCTGAGTGTGTTCAATTCCTTGCACATCAGCCAGGAATTACTTCCTTGTATGTTATACGCTGCTACTTCTGCTTAGGACATCGGTACAGATACCGTCGCTCAGACCTTTCTGCTGGATACGGAATCTCAAAACATTGAAATCACCTCTAAACCCAACAAATATTAAAGCCTCACTGTTCTAGAGGAAAGTCATCAAGCACAGTATCGTGATACTTTGACTACCAAGAAGTCCTGTTTCAAGACGTCTTTGGAAAATTGCCTACAACATTCCCTTTTGTTGTTCCATACTGTTTCTTTCACTCTGCACTCACCACCAGGAACTGAGCACACTCTAATACCACACTAAACAGCTGCTCAACCAGGGTTTTTCCCCCCCAGCATCATCCCAGAGGGGGATGCCCATACTGTGTAGGGATTTGTAAGATTTACATTTTTCACTTTGATACAACCCCACATAAAGATATCTCCTCTGCAGGCTCTGCAGCCTCGAGGAGCAGCCTCTTGGTATCTACTGCTCAGAGGAAGGCAGGGTATGAACAGTAGTCATCTCACCCTTATCTGAGGCCAAAATTCAGCCCTTGCCTTTTAACTGTCACACAGATAATGACAAAAACGTATAGCCACAACTACAGTAAGCAGTAGCTAACAATAGATGTCAGGTTGCAGAAAGAACAGTAGATGAAATTTCCATTTGTTGATTTGCAGTACACATTGGTATTTCTAACTATAGTCCCCCAAAAAAGCCCATGAAGGTGAAGATCTAAGTCAATTTGTGGCTCCCCTTTGGTGGAGCAGTGAGGGCAGCACTGATGAAGAGATGAGGTCCAGCAGAGCCATCAGGGCATTGCCCATGAGTCCCAGAGATGCTGCAACTCAGCGCCAGCTCAGAACCCCAGGAGACCCTCCCTGGTAAGCCAGCACCAGTCTACTCATAGCTCCTGTTGGAGCCAGGGCAGCCAGTGCCTGCAGTAGGAGAACTGGGCTGAAGGATGAATTACAAAACCCTGTGCAAGAGGCAGGAGAGCAAAGATCTCATTTTTCTCCTTCCTCACATTTCCTAAGGTAACTGTGGTTTAGCCTCTTGGTTTTCATTTTTCAGGAAAGTCCTTAAGCCTGGTTCACAGCAGTCTTTATGGCTGAGAGCTCATTCATCAAGAGCAAAAGCTCCGATGCAAAGTTCACGACGGAGTGCTGAGGTGCAAAGTTGCAAAAGAAGAAAAATAATTTTTCCCATCCCAGAAATCGTTTCAAAATTTCAGAAGCATTCCCAATTGCAACAAGATGAACTTAGAAGTGGGATTTGTGTGATATTCGGGGGAGGGGGGTTGTTTGTTTTCACAAAAGCGTAAGAAAAGAGCACTCTAACAACATCTACGAATGCCAGAATTTGGGCTCTCCTGGAATGTGAAGACTTTGGGGGTTAAATCCTTCTTCTCAGACAGACAGATCAGGGTTAGAGCACACTGCCTCTACATTCTAGCCTGAAAACAAACTTTTTATTACAGAAGTTTCACTGAAACTAGCACGTTCCCACAAAATGTTTCAGTGGCGAGAAATAAAGTGTTCCCAAGTGTAAAGCACTGCCAAAAAATTCCCGATTGTTTCTAGCCACCGAGCAAGCAAATGTGGTGCTTTGCCATCAGCAGAGAAGGCTTTCTCTGTTGTAGTGGTGCTGCCAAACCAATGTGCTTTTGAAAGAGTGCTGGGACCCAGCTTTTACCTGTCGCACTTAGCATTTGCCTCTTGTTCACCTGTTGGGAAAGGCTGGAGAAGAGAAGCTTTTTTGCTGTCTGCAACTGAGTGCAAGATGCTAACTCCCTGATTTGTCAAAACTCAAAATCTTGCTGGGGGAGAAATCCTGAAATGGAGCTGGTTAATGTGGCACAACTGCAATTGTGAACCTTGTGGAAGGTTTGGTGAACACCAAAGCAAAGGATGATGTGAGCTCTCCTATCAGCTGAGTACAGCTGGGTATTTTGAGGGTACACTTTTCTTAACCAAGCTTAGAGGAGTGACTGTTTTAGAATCCAGGGTTGCTGAGCCAGCACTTCCAGAGACCACTCTCATTTTTATCTTGTGAGTGCTGGATGCAGTTAAACATTTCATATTAACACCCCCCCGCTAAGTTCACATGTGCTAATCCTTATTAGAGTCAAGCCATAATAGCAGCGATGCTCCACAATTAGAACACGTTAGCCAACCCATGCTAACTCTATCTTTTTCCAACCTCCCTGTCCCCAAACAGGCAACACAACCCCTGCCGTTATCCCCGACAAAGCAAGTACCGCTGGAGAGGAAAAGCGTCTCTACGTTGCAGGCAAAAGAACACCTCCATTGGCTGCTCTCAAAGAAAATCCAGCTGAGCAGAACAACTCCTGCTTTCTCTCTGAAGAAGACCTTGTGTGCTCAAACCCAAATTTGAATGAACTCAAATACTTCATTTAATTTGCAATTAATTCTTTATCTAGACACACAGCAGTCTGAGAAGCTGTGGCATTACGTGTATAACCTCCTTACGTTTCACTATTGACATTGTGTTATTCTCTGGCTATTTCCCAACCTTATTTGCTCATTCTAGAGATCAATTTATGCACCAAAATAAAGTATGATCTTATCTTTGCACTGTATGGAAAACCAAAACAAAATTTCTCACGGGAGGCAGGGGTTAAGGCACTGGACTGGGTGTCAGAGAAGTGGTGTTCTATTCTTGGCTCTACCACTCACTTGCTGTGGGAGCTTGTAGAGTGAGATATAGAGCAGGAATGGAGACTCTAGCCAATAAATTCCTCCTCTGTAACTTTTCCTCTTTCATTATGCATGAGAGTGAGTTTTTCCAGCATTCAAGCATACATCTGAAAGCTGGAGAAACGCAACTCAACCAAAACACAGAACCAGGAGAGAAAGAAAATGAGCAGAAAACATCAATTACCAAGTTTCCTTGGGTGCCACTGAAGTACTGAAACAGAATCTCTGCTCACACAGTGAAGGCAGAGGACGGAGCTCAGCCCCAGTTTCAGTAGGCAGAATTCCAACTACTGCACTGGACCGGCTTGAGGGCTGACTTTGGCTTGCTGGACTCCTACTCCTCGATCCGTTTGCTGTTTCAGGCAAGTTTTCTGAGACAGCAAACAATAAAGACACAGGTTCATGGGGGAGAGGTTTGGATTTGTTTGGTTTTTGTTGTTTTGTTTTGTTTTTTCAATAGGGACCTACACTTTGGTTTTGCAATAAGCAAGCTGACTTTTAAAAAGTAAAAATGGAATTTCTTAGGGCAACTAAGACTCTATCCAGCTACCAAAGTGCCTAAATTAAGAATGACAAATTCTCAGTTATCCCCTCCTAGCAGCGAACATTAGTCTCCTTACATACAAAGTGTTTGTTCCCTCCTTCTCTTTTTTTCATGTCAAATCTCTAATTTATTTTATTTTTCAGAACCCACAACGAACTGTCCCAGCCAGCTGCTCAGGAAGGAGAACTATCTTCTTGATATGCAAGAACAATCTTTGCAATTTCATACCTCCTAACATTTTCTATATTTTAATTGCTGAAGTATTAGGTAACCTCAGTTTTTAATTATTAATCTATGTGCAATGCACACTTGATATACAACAATTATGTCTTAATAAAATAGAATTATAAAACTTTCAAGGCAGTCTCAGAGAGTGTGCAACTGGAACTCTTAAAATACCCAAGAGATTATTTCCACCCTAATGTACATTAGATATTATATTAACCACCAGATTTCTTGGGACATTATCAACAACGGAGCATTTTGGGGTTTGGGGGGGCTTTTTTAAACCTGCTTTTTATTGATTGCATTAAACAAATTCAGTTTTATTCAGCTGAATCTTCTGGGAAGGATATGATTTTAATAATGTATAAAAGGTTTGCCTTGTAGTTGGCTGTTGGCTTTTACTTGATACTTGATGTAATCTGTAATTACTCCAGCAGCTCCTACGTTGGCTGGTGTGTAAGGTCACTGGGACACTGCACTGCATCGTGCTTGGTGTACAGGAACATCCTCCTGATGATTGATGGCTACACCCTAGGGAAACAGTTTAACTTTGTCCTTGAAGCACACCTTTAGGGAATGCTGTCAATACATGTTCTTCCTCGCTCAAGCAGTAGATGGCCCTCAGGAATCTGTAGACAGCTCAAGATCTGCCTTTCTACAATGTGCATTCCACAACACCTCCTTTGGATTTGCAGTTTGGTTCCTAAGTCTTCAAGCTCAGCGCTTACATACCTCTTATTTATTAGAAAGGGCTTATTTTAAAAGCAGATTATCTAGGTGACCCTGCTCTGTCAGGGGGGTTGGACTAGATGATCTTTTGACATCCCTTCCAACCCCTAAGATTCTGTGATTCTGTGGATTTGCTGACAGCAGGTTTGCTCACAGGAATATACACTCTACCAGGGTGCTGGATTTTGCAAAGTCTAAAGTTACATATAAGAATTCAGTCCTGCTCCTGGGTTTATATCTACCATAGAAGATCTTGAACTACTGTGTTAGTAGTTCTTTTTCTCTTTCCTTCACCTTATTTTTTGCCATTGGAACTATCTACAACACCAGTAAGATCAGTGCTTGAGATTCCCTTTTCCCCATTTTCTCCCTTGCGTAGTACTATTTTTGGTTATTAAACACAATCAATTTGTTACATATTCATCAAGTGGGTTTTTGTTGAGGGTTGTGGAGGGTTTTTTCAGAATTTTTCCATTAAAAATTCCCAAGTAGTTTTCAGCTGGACTGCAATGGGGCTAAGATGATGAAAATCACTATACAAATACTAAGTTTAAAACAGAAAACAAACATTTTCTTCCCTCATGTAGAAAAAACAAGGGGTATTGGGCACTCATGACTCCTGGGGATATTCTGGTTGGACTCCAGACAAAGTTTTCCCCATGAGAACATTTAGACATTGGAATACTCTCCCAAGGGAAGGGGTGGATTCCCCCACACTGGACAGTTTTAAGACTCAGCTTGACAGGGTGCTGGGCCACTTCATTTCAACCTTGAAAAGTTGGACTAGATGATCCTCGAGGTCCCTTCCAAGCTGGGACTCTGTGATTCTATGATCTTGCACAAGTATTAAGATAGAAAACACCTGAAGTCCTCACTATGGTTTTAAAAGAAAAAAAAAAAAAAGGAAAAGAAAAAAGTGTTGCAGGACTTGGCTGCACGAAAGTAGATGTCCACCTTTTAAAGCATTGTTCCTTCTTACAGTCATTTTTCTTTCAACCGTACTCCTGAGCTATCTGAAACACTTGGCCAGAACCTGAGTTGAGAAACACGCTTAAAACATTATTTATAGTGGCTTATATGACGAGACTCAATTGCATTTTAAAGCAGTTTAATATTACAGGGCTGTAGCCAAGCCCTGGGACACAGCAGGCTGGGAAGCCAGCAAGTCACCTGCGGCTTCACGTGTCATCTGCTCCAGTGACACTACCAAGATAAACTTGAAAATAGAAGCAAACTGCTGGAAATATTCCAGAACTGCAGTATCCCCGAGCTTCTTAAACTTGGGCTTTATACTCATGAGATTTCCATGAAATAGATTGACAACTAAAACAATGGTCAATATTAATCACAGGATCAGCAATTTAACTAATAGTCTACATCTGTTTGTGATCCTCACTGGATGGAAACCAACTTTTTGTCCTGGTGATACAAGTTTGCTACATTAGAAATGGCATTCCTGAGGGGAAAAATCAGCATGGAAAGTCCTCTGATTAAAGAATGAAAAAAGCAGCTCAGTAGAAAAAACTGACGATTTTGAAAAGCTGATTCATGGGTAATTTTTTCTGTACTTCATAACAATTTCTGTGCTAGATAGCATTACCTTTACATTTTCGAAGTTTATTTCAGACAAATTGTTCACTGAAAGGTTCACGTGCCTTCACATGGAAAATCAGGAGGAGGACTCCACTTTATTTACCAATATTTGCCATCCACATTCATAGTTTCCCATTTGTGGTTGCTGCTCCCTCTGAAACCAACTAGAACACTGATTTACAAGCCACAGGAATAGAAATTTGTCAAATACTTCATCAGGCATATTTTGGTATTAAAAATACCAATAAAGAACCATAATCTTCATTTCCAATAAAACAAACAAAAGGCTCCCCTAGATGGGTTTTAAAGGGGGGACACGTTTTAGCTAGCTGGTTAAGTTCTCAGTGAAAATAATTTTCATGTTCAGTAAATGCCCTCCCGTTCTGTGGAGATGGTTGTCCTCATTTCCAGTTCCATCCAAGAGTAACAATGGTTCTGTATCTCCTCACTCATACTGATGATGATGTACAAAGAAATCAAAGGGGATTTTTGTAGAAAGAATCAAGAGGATCTTTCATAACACCAGTTCAGCTTAGCTCTTCTTACAAACTTAAACCTGCTGCGAGACCAACAGAAACGGAAACTCAACCTACTGTTGTTCATGTCTAATGAAAGAACAGGGAGCTGTTAAGCATTGCTCTCGAACTGCTCAATGACTAGCATGTGCAGACCAACAAACCTCTGCCCTTGAACAAGTCTTGTGCTTCTCTCCACCGAAAATAAGTTTTATTGGACCCATCAGTTGTGCTGCATCATTCTTGTCATCAGAAAAAACACAAACACAACAGTCCCCCCCGCAAACAGAGAGAAGAAACTGAGTAACAAAACACCCATTATTTCTATATCCTGCACAGCCAAGTCTGTGGGTTAATTTTTTTTTTTTTTTTGCTATAAAGAAAAACAATTTAAAATCAGCATTAACACAGGAGAAAACAGCAATTCAACACATCAGTGAGAACCCCCGTTACCTGTAAGGCCGCTACTGTAATCCCCGATAATTTCTTGGCAGCAGAATCAAAGGACTACCGCCTGCAACTTCAATACAACAATACAGCCAGAATAAATAGAGAAAACATGAAAACAGTGATTTTTTTCAGGCACTCAGTTTGAAAGGAAGAGTTAAATTAATACATGAAAAGATCCTATCAGCTCTGACTTGTCTGAGTTATTAATTGAACACCTTCTTGGAAACATGTAGATAAAGACATGTACCTTAGAGAATACGAGATAAGGGGGGAAAGGAGAGAAATGAGCAGGTTTGCCCGTTCCCTCCCTTAATTGTCAAGCTAAGGTTGCTCAAAGCTGCCGGGAGGAGCGTGATGTGAAATGGTAACTGAAGAGCAGGCTGATGAGGCAGCAGATAAAAACTTCAGGATTATACTTAACCATAGTTATCTTTAGGCTGTGAAGGCAGCTGAGCGGTCTAAAGCTGTTCTAAACTAAGACAAATATATACTCCATGTGTTATAAGCAGTTCAAGCTGCTTCCTGTGATGAAAAACATGGGCTGTACGGTAGACATGCTACAGCTAAGCACAATAGATCCCATGATACAGTTGTTTAAAGGAATATTAGAGTGATGAAAGAAGTGATGGAATTTTGCTCTTTAGGAGTGGCTCAAAGGCTGAACCATAGAGAAAAGGGTTACGCATGCAGACTTGGTGAATTTTCCTGATCCTGAAAGTTTGTGACCTAGCAGACAGTTTTATGCACGAAGGGCCCGGGCTCTCAGGAAGCAATCCAGCTCGATGGGTCTATCACCCAGGGCGGAAGAAGAGAGCTCTGCTCAGCACTTCTCACCCACAGCCACCAAAGGAGGTCAGGATCGTTATCACCATTTTATAGATGAAGAATCTAAGAAGCTCTGAAGGGCACATCTGGAGGCAGTAGCTGTCTTGGGACCAAACCCCCTTCATCACTTTGTTTCAGTCAGTTTCTATCCTTTCTGTTTTATTTGGTCCCCCACAGAGCACAGTGACGTGGCCAACTGTACAATTCAGATAATACCAATACAGTCATAAGAAACAACCTTATTAAAATACTAATTGTGGCACAAAAATGTTTTCTACAGAACTATCATAGCTGCCAATACTCCATCATTAGCGTACAAAAAGTCTGATTATCTTTTCCATAAACCCAGAGAGAAGCTAGTCTTTAAACTCGTTATCGTTGCAAACCAGAATGTTATGATAATGCACGAGAACTTTGGTTTGCAGCTGTAAAATTCCCAAAAGTCTTGTGACTCTGTTATAACTTTGCTATCGATGACTACCTTCCTCACTCGTATAATTCCTGCGCTGGCTTTTGGGAAACAAAGTATGTATTCCATAAAAGCAAACAGTAAAATTATTTAAATAAATGAGAAATGAGGAGAGCAATTTATCCTATAACCTGTTTTGGTAGCCTGGGAGGCTAACACTTGCACATCTAGTTTCAAATTATACAGAACATTTTTAGAGGCAAAATTCAAACTGAAGGTCTGCAGACGCTGATCTCTGACACAATTTTCAATGGGGTCAAGTTGTCAAATAAATTTGTCAAGGTGAATCCTAAAGCTTATAGACAGGAAATAAAATTCTTCTGTTTGTTTAAAGATGTGTTTCAATCAGTTTCTCAGTCAAACAAACTGAAAATTCCTACCCTCTTGAGCAAGCTAGACAAGGAATAAATATCTCCCTTTAGCCAGAATTTCTTAATCACATGACTGTCTAGAATGTACATTGGAAAACACACTTTTAATACCTTTCTATATAGGAATGACAATTCATTATACTACTCGTGAAGTTTAAATAACTTCTTTCCAAATTTTTGCTTTGAAGTGGATTCTAAAATAACTAAAATTGCAAAGGTTTCTATTTAATGGCAGTTCACCTGTACCTGAAAAAAATAAGAAGTTTTTACAGATAGTTTCACTTACATTCTTACCCAGGAATGATCCCACTTGCATATCAAACGTTGTAATGCGCCAAGTCCCACTCCCCTGTTTTACAAATGAATGGCGATTGCCATCTACTGTTGGGAAAAAATATCATCAACAGCAAGAGCACATGCAACAAACCTTCACAGCTGAGAAAAGACTTCACTGACCACAAGGGAGCTGCTTACCCTCTTGAAATCTGCTAAATACAACATTCAACTGGACAAAAAACAATATTAAAAAGTTATCTTCTATTTCCAAATTATTATCACTTCTAGGTCTGATATAAGTAGGACCTATACATGAATCCAACCAGTGACAACTGCTCTTTTTGTACAGATTTAAGGGTAAGAATCTTCCAATAACTGCAGCTAGAGTTGAATTCACACAAAATAAAAGATTAACTAATAAAGGTCAGGTTTAAGGTACTATTAGGCCCAAGTCATGATCACACCTCTGCAAAGTGAAAACAAGAAATTCAGAAGGCAAAAGCTGCCTCCAGGTCTCTGCGCTGAGGCCACACAGGACAAAACTCTAGCGTGAGTACGGACCTGGGCTGACCCATCAAGCAGGTTAAAATCACAGAGCACCGGAGCTGTTCTCCTGAGCTCCTGTGTCAGAGGTTCGGCATTTCCCGGGGTTGGGTTTTCCGAACTCCTTTCAGATAAAACAACCTCCCCACTTGAGTGTGTTAAGTGGAATACAGAGAACTGGGCAAAGAACAGCACAGAAAGTCGTTATGCTTAAACCATCTTTTGTCTACAATTTTAGTGTTTACAAAGATCCAATTGCACGACTTTCCTTTACCGCTAAATTACTTATTTTAAAACAATGGAGATGTAAGTTGCTTCCATTCCCTTTGCTGATAAATATCCTCAGGCACCACCTGCATCCACATTTTGAAAGTCCCCCTTGCTGAGGCAATCAACGAAGAGCGTTAGGGTAGGGTTCTATTAATGTTTGCCAGACCTGACGGAGGTTAAACAGCCTTCGAAAGAAACCATTCTTTACTCTTTGATAATGACTCCTTCTCCTTAAGATACTTTTTGTTGTCTTATAAGCAAGGTCAACTTGAACTGTTTTGTTAGACTCAGTATCGCAGCTCAAGGCTAATTCTGCTTGCACCATTCTCACAAAGCCTGTGTGCGCTGTCAGCTCTGGGAACAGCTGGCAGAAATATTTAGCAGAATTTTCAGTAAGTGAAAAAAACTCCAGCTTCTCCGCTGGCTATCTCCCATTTACACATAAAAGTTTGTACACAAAGCCATACCAACATATGAATAATCTACGCTAATATACTTGAGTTTGTCTATCTTTGCATATAAACCTCTCGAGCTGACATTGGTTCATGGTGCACTGGCACATCACATACAACCCAAACAGTCACCACTGGGTTTAAATTAGTGCAAGAAAGATAAAATGTAAACTGGAAACAGCCTAATGAAACCACTGTAAGATAAAAAATACTGCTGCTTTCATACACTGCAAGCTCTCCAGAGACTGGGAAAGAGTTTTTGTTGGGATCGGGAGAGGTAAAGACGTTGAGAGGTGACTGAGGGCAGAGTCCACGGTGGAGCACAGCCCAAGCCCACTGCGTGTCACACACACGCCGCCGCGGCTGGAATAAACCGCAGCTGAGATTTCAGAAAGGTGCGCTTGAAATTGTGGCAATGGGAGAGGTATCCCCAGGGCTCCCAAACCTGTCAGTTCTGAAATACCCTCAGCAAAGGGCTATTTGCACAAACACGGCAATATTGTACCTCCCACTGTTCCTTCAGTGCTATGGGATCTCCCAAGGGATTTCATCCACATTACGCTGCCCTTTTTTTTTTTTCCCCAAGGCTCTCCACAGAATTGGAGCAATCTCCCGAAGAACAGAAAACTCCAGGGTGTTGAGAAAGAGCACGCAAGGGATCCCCATGCACGTGTCAGCGGAGCGCAGTGAGGCCACTCTGCCCTGCTGGGGTGACCAGAGGTAGTTTATCACCTTTCCACGTACCCAACCTGATACCACAAAAGGCTCGTGACTAATTTCCAACAGTGAAAATGCCCAAGCTGAGCAGACGCGAGCAAGGCAGCCTTCAAGGTTCACCATCTCAGCGTTTGTTGCAGAACCTCCTGCTGACTTGGCGTTAATTTGGGAGTGTCTGACGCTCAGTAACCACCCTCCCAGGACACACAGTCCCAATTCCCAAACCAAATGGCAGCCCGGAGTAGGAACCTCAATAAGGCGATTTCATGATTGTATTGAGCACAAGTGCTCCTCTTCTCCCAAACGTCATCGCCTCCCTGCGTGTCACTTTGCATCGCAGCAAAGCATTGGCGATAATTTCTCAGTGCACTCAAGCGTTGAAGGAACTATTATTTTTAAAACCAAACAAATCTGGAGATTTTAACAGGAGCACTTACGCTCTGCGGGGGAGAAAACTCACTTAATGCCAAGTATGACACTGAGCTGGACCCGCTTCCCCACGCAGGGAGCTGCTACTCACTGTCAGCCGAGTCCTGCTTAGAGAAGAGACACCACACGTGGCTTCTTTGACACTTTGCTGCTTGCAAGTGGCTTTAAACTCTTCAGGGAACAATGGCTGAGAGCTTCTCCTGGTTCCTAAAGAGTCACAGCAGCAGCTTTTTTTGGGGGTGAAGGGGGGAATGTTTTACTGGGGCCAAGCAGGCAGCTTCAGGCTGTTCAGAAACAGTGGCAAGCTGTAGCCACAACAGCTCCGGTCCTTGTAGCGTCCACAACAATGCCACATGGCACAAAGCTTTCCTTGCTGCCATAAATAAACAGAAAAAAAAGTCACCCAAGTTCTCAGTTCCTAAACATTTCTCCTCTGCAGAGCACGCGCTTCTTCGTGTGTAAACCTGGCAGTTGAAGCTTATCGCCTCTTTCAGGAGCGGTGGCTAAGAAAATCATTGCAAATCCACAAAACCAGGTACAATTAGGAAACAAGGCTTTTCTCGGGGAAGTGAGAGGCTTTTCTCAGGGAGACATTTGTAAGGCAAGGAGAGCACCGTTTGAAACCAAAATATATGTACTAAGCACATGAGATATCTCGGCTATGTGTGCTTAGCTGGAAGTCTGAAGTGAAGTATTTGATGCTGAGCAAAAGCTGTTGCTCAGAAACCAGATAAAACAAAGAAAACACAGAAGTTACTTCAAAACAAGAAGGAACCTTTCCAGCGGCAGAGCCAGTGCCAGTTTTAGCTATATCGGGTTCATTAAGTGATGCTCTGATTTCACTACCAGAAAGGACCCACATCCAAGCGCATGATGTCAGACTCTCTCATTTCCACTTATTCTGGAAACAGAAGGCTTCCTTCAAACAGAATTCAAAAAATTAAGTCCCCAAATTCACTTCCATCCTCCGGGCAAAGGAAAGAAAAGAAGGCCACAAGATGGCACTGGTCAAACACTCAGGAGACGATGGAAGGGTTGGTAATACCAACACGAGCACTGAGTCCTGCCCAAGAGCAGTTTCTAGGGCCATGTCTGAGGCGCTCGGCCTCCATCTCGCGCACGCTCGGCCTCCATCTCGCGTGGCACGCACATGCTCCCGCGTTTCTGGTGAGCTTTCTCGAAGCAGTTGGCGTGCACCAGGAGGACCAGCAAGGTTTAGCCTAGGGCAGAGCCAGCAGCAGAGGTGACGGGGCCAGCCCGTTTCCACGATGGTGAGCGGCACAGGACGTGCTCTCAGTGCCGCTCCTTCAGGCAGCGCTGTGCCTCGGTGCGCAGCCATGGGCTCAGGGAGGAGCGGCTGCCGACAAGCCCCGACATTTCCCACCTCACAGGTGTCTGCGAGGCAGTCCCCTGCACTCCGGGGCTCGCGCGCTTTTGCAAATTCCGGCACCGCGCTTCTAGAATCTGCGAGTCAAACCCAGCGCTCGTTAGATACGCTGAGAGAAATATCCAATGCTAAATGCTCCGAGCCTTTAAGGCCAGGCTGGATGGAGCTCTGAGCAGCCTGCTCTAGCCGGAGGTGTCCTAGCTCCTTGCAGGGACGTTGGACTCGATGATCTTTGAGG
>WEIS01067728.1:10689-21443 GCA_013389965.1 Todus mexicanus | reverse complement strand
CAGGAGCTCCTTGCTCATCAAGGTCAGTCACTTTAGGGTCACTTGTCCTGTTTGCTCCTTCCTGAAGGTGCAGCCTTTACTTTTCTGCACTCCCTAGTGTGGTACACAAAATCTAGCAGTGACCTTGGTTTGCATACCAATCCTTGGTACTAACTATAAACATGGAGCGTTATCACTGCTAGAAGCAGACTCTCTGCAAAAACATGCTGCTAACTTCACACAGACTTAGCTGAAAAGTAAAAGTCATAGAAGAGAATTTCTGTTCTAACCCAAACCAGGACAGCTGCTTAAAAAACAATAGGTCCACCTCATCCTCCTGGTCAGGGGGTCTACAGCAGACTCCAACCACAATATCTGTCTTGTTGGCTGCCCCTCTGACTTTCACTCATACGCTCTCAACCCGATCATAAACACACACACACATACACATGTGTACAGGCATACACATATGTATATGTCCCAAAAACACCCTTATGTTTTTCATAGCATCCCTAGCTCTCCCCTAGGAATCATGCTTTCCTCTACTCAGTTTGATGCACGAAAATAATTATCTGAATGTTAGAACCCGAGAAGTTATGGCACAGATGAGGGAGGGTTTTCAGGCAAAGTCTTGGAATTTGGTGGCAGAGCAAGTAACAGAACTTGGGCTACATCAACTCCCAAGTCTCCTTAACCAAGCACATGTTTAGACTAAAGAAGCAGGTTTAGTTTTAAATTACCTATTTTACTAGCCTAGATAGGACCCAAAAGAACTTAATGGAAGGGAAACTTAATGGGACCTCATTAGATTGTTATAACATTTTTTTTCTGCACTGTGCTATTAGCTCTTTAAAATAGATTATTGGAAAGAACACACTTCACAGTTTTAAATTACTTGTGGCTTTTGCCTTACTCAAGTTATTTCTTTCACTTTTTATTCATCTGGGATTTTCAGACTAGATTGTAAAGTATCTGTAAAGCTAGAAATGGAAAAAAAAGTATGTCTGACCAAAGCTGGTACTGTTGGGGTTGGTAGATCTTTACTGACACTGCTCAATCCTAAGAAGAAAAATCACTTTAGTTGATGTATCCTGATTTTATAATATTTTGCTGTAAATCTAAGCAACGGAGGACTTTTAAAAGTTGTTTATAAAAGGACAACATAGAAAGAAGATAGGTACTCTAGGGGTTTTGGTGGGTTCTTCCTTTTTGCCATTTTATCGAAGCTAGAAATACTCAAAGATCACCCAAGTGCCAGAGTTGGAATCTTGAGCTGGATTTAAAATATCAACATTCTTTAACATTGGGGGTGCTCAGATTTGCCCCACTAAAACAAGGGAAAGGGAGTAAAAGAAGGATCTGCAGCACTGGATAGTCTTGATCAGATGCTTTACTTCTGGCCAATCTCTAAAATTCACCACATAGCTTTGCTACAAAAGCTTTGGCACTGAGCTTAGGACTAAGAATGGAAGTGGTTCCTCTTTGAGACTTGAAGAGCCAGTTTCTCTTTCACATGTTCCAGGGATAGCTCGAAGATACAATCCATGAAAAACTGGAAACAGGAAGAATAAGGAGATAGGAACACCTAAAAGCTGAGACACCCTATGTGGTTGCTTTTCCTGAAAGATGTTTGCTTGTTTTGATACTCTTCCAACTACTTAATTATCTGCACTGAAAAAAATCCCAGTAAAGGCAGCTGCTGCTTCACAGTTCATAACGTCTTATGTTTAGCATCCTGTGTCCACACTTCCCTGAAGCAGATCAAGACCACATGCAGAACAACTAAGTGTGTTTTCTTCTCACTGGTATCTCCTGCTCTTCACAGTACTATGAAGCTGAATTTCCCTTTGGGAACAGTAATTTCATGTTTTATAAACTTTTCAAGCCATCTTATTTCTACACCATTCATTCAGTTCAAAACACTGCCTCACTTTCTGCTGAGGGCAAAAGGGTCCAGCCACTGCAGGCCCCTTCACTTCTGCCTTTTCATTGGTCCAGTACCTTGAGACTCTGCTATTACACCTGTATGTAGAGCTCTGGCAAACAGACCTTGGCTGTGAAGGGAGCTACTCTGCAGAAGAAAACTGCAGAATTGTTTACATGCCCACCTCTCCAAGATGCTATTTCACCACGTCAACCTTTTCATGCTCATCCCCTGCTTGAAACTGAAGACTTGCATTAAGTTATTAGCATTAGACCATCAGCCAACTGCTTCCTTGCACCTCAGATATAGACCTTGGTAGACAGTACACAATTTGGTATCAAGCCAGTATTTGCCACTTCCCAGTCCTCTTTGAAGAGGACTTCTCCTTGCTTCAGGTCAGGATGAGTCAGGCTGTGCCTATGCTAGATTCCTGCCCTGCTCTAAGCTTTAATTAACCCTTTATTTCATTTTACCCAAATACGTAAAACCATTGCTGTATAGACACTACCCAGAAGTTCGCTCCCTGGTGTAAGTATTTGTGGTTTACCACATCCTGATCTTTAGGCCTGAATCCTGAAACAGTCCTTCGGTAGGTTTGAACTAATGTCTACAGATGCATTCAGGGACCCAGGACTAACTGTTAGCTGTTTACATTCCTCCTCCTGTTTTCACACAAGTTAATTTACACATACCAGCAAAGGACAAGGAAAAGCAGGGGTAAAAGCAGTCAACACCAAACGTACAGAATGAAGGGCATAACAGTGAGATGTCCCAAAACAGGCAAACTCAGGACATGAGTCCCTCAGGACAAACTCCACCCAAAGCTACCCAAGACGTATCAATCGCAACCCACTGGATACCCACTCGTGAGTTGTAGCAGCCAAAGGGCACAACCGAGTATTTGGGGTAGAAGAGTGTTCTCCAAGGGAGCTACACAGCTACCTTCTAAAAAATCGATTCCCTTCTAAGCTGTAGAAAAGAGAGAGTGCAGAGATTAAACCACAAGCCTGCAACTGGAAAGGAGCAAGGAGAAAAAGCAGCTGGATTCAGCACCCTTCCCTGACAAACCATTGGCCTCCTCACATCTTGTCTGCACAGCAAGGAGGAGAGCACTCCCCCTTTTCTGTGGGGACAAGGCAGATGAATGCCTCGGAGATTACAAAGAGTTTTTTGCTTGCTGTATTAGCAGGGACCACCTACGTATCTTGGATGGTTCCCTGGAAAGCCGTGACGTGGGCCAGAGCAGCATGCCTGTCCCTCTGTTCCTGCACCTCTCACAGCCACCCCCTGTGCCTGTCATCCTTGCCAGCTGCCACTGCTGAACGTGGCACCACTGGTGCCAAGAACAACCAGCCTCTGAGTGGATCTGCCCTAGCAGTGCCAGTCCCTCAGCTCTGCTTGGCTCCCTGCGTCTTTCCCGTTGATTTACGTATCTCCGCAATGTTATTTATCAACTGCTCCATAATTAATCAGACACAGAGCTTGGCAGCACTAAATGAGCAGCCTGTCTCCAGCGCTCCCACTGCCACCAGCCCCCTCCCAGCTAGTATGCTTTATCGCACGCCACAACACTGGAGCCTGCATTCAGCCGCTCCTCATAATAGCAGCCAGGGGGGCTTTTCAAATGATCTCATCTCATCGGGAGAGCAGGCACTCATCCTGCCAGACTGGCAGGAAGAGAGGAATTAGCATCCAGGTAAATGCCAGCTTCCTGCCAGTTATCCCACCAGCCACCTGGCTAAAGAGCTGCAGCCACTCTGAGATTTATCTCACTGTTCTTCCCTTCCCAAACTCTTCCTGCCCCTGCCACCCTGGCCTGTAAGTTCTCCCCTTTCTGTCAGACTGCTTGCTCTCTTTCTCCCCTTGCCTGTCACCCCAGCAGCCTTCCTTCCAGATTCTGCTCAGCTTTCCAATGCCTTTTTTTCATGTTGCCTTCTTTTGCTCATCTACTTCTGCTGTTGCTTCCCTTCCCCCCTACTCCTCCCTCATATAAACCTTAGATCAAGGACATTGTATGCAAATAAAATTGCACTGTGTCATTTTCATGAGTGAAGACATAAGAGGAACCTGGACTCCAAAAGTCCTTCAGCTCAAATCTATCTGGTATAAAGACCACAGATCCTAATCCGCTAATACAGTTTTGGCTTTGAGTCAGATTTAAAAGTAAGGCTCAGGAGACATGGGTTATGTTCCCAGATACAGCATGCATGGACTGAGATGCTATAAGCAAGACATGCTGCACCTCAATTTATCTGTCATTAAAATATAGAGAACAGAGATGCTAACTGACCCCAACTGATACAGTGTCCATGTTTGTAAAAGCACTTACATGCTCAAGGTTAAAGTGGAAGACTTCAGAGACCTGCTAGAAATTTAAAATTTCTCTCACTTTTTCTCAGTATTGAGGCTGGTATTGAAAGCCTACTTTTTCGAATCAACCTGTGGGGAAAAAGGTGGGGACTGTAACATTAGGAAACCTTGACTTCATCACTCTATCTTTATTCCTGCTCTTTTCATGCTAACATCCCCCCTGTGGGAGACAGGCCTTAAAAAAGCTTTAACAAGAGTGAGCTGTGATGCAGTGAAAACACTGTGTAGCCTTCAGAGAGGGCCTGGGCACTGAACAAGGCCCTCCACTGGCAGAGGCATCACCTCTGAGTGACAACTGTGCAGCACATGTTGGCTTGCCATGATCTTTTACCCCAAAACACAGGAAATGTGGGTGTTTTCCTGGAGCTCAGTTCAACTCCCCATACTCCTTACCTCTCCAGCCACTAGCGTGCTGCCTAGAGAGCATGTAATGCATACGGAAGCCTTCTGAAATAAACCATCTTTGTGACTAAATTGAGGTAAAATCTTCTGATAAACACCCAAGTTTAGACAGGGCTAAGGAAGAGAAGCATGAATGTTGTCCCAGAGCAAAACAAGAACATAAAAAACAGCCTCTGCCACACAACAGCTTGGCAAGAAAGCTGTAGGGGAAGAGACTCGAGTGAGGGATCCTAACACAGCATCACCAATTAATGCTACTCCCTTTTGTCAGCCCAGTGCAAGTGAGCAAAACAGGGATTGTGTTAGTGAGGTTTATCTAGATATCAAGCACAAAGGTAGGGACAGGAGTCAGATCAGTGGTGAAAATTTTGTTGCATTCACTTGCCCATCCTTTTCGTGCTAAAAAGACTTGCTTTTATCCTGCCCAAAGAGTTGAGGTAGGAAACAAGAAAGAAGAGGAAAAAAAACCCTGGAAAAATCTACTGCAATTTTTTATTTATTTATTTAAAGGCAGATGGGGGAGTATAATGGGGAAAACAAGAAGAGAGATTAGAGGTAGAGGAAAAAGTAGTAGGGAAGGCAAGCTGTAGAAAATTGAGCTAGTAGGAAATGAGGCAGAGATGTAGAAAGCGCTATTCAAAAAGCTTTGATTTTAGCTCTACTATGCGGATGCTCAGCAGAATTTTTTGCTGCCAGTGATGGGATGCTTTTGTTTCTCATGGATTTCTAACTAACAATCCTGTACTTTCCCCTCGGCTGAGGGCATGGAGCGCATGTAAAATGTGAGCATCATACCTCCTTGGAGCCTTCTCTCTTTCTCTGTAGAAAAAGAGAGAAAGCCTTCTCTCTCTTGCTCCTCTGCTCTCGCAAAGGACTCTCAGAAAGGGTGCAAAACCAGCAGTTCAAAAAGCATTTGAGAAATATAGTTGGGCCTAAAAGTCTCAGGTGGAAGGAACATTATCCAAAATGGGAACTAATTATTTGGTGGATTAAGGCCACTGGCTTGGTCTGCAGAGTTAGCAGATGGACAAGAATGCAGTGGAGTCCTTTTTGAGGATGGATGGCATGGTGTGAACATCTGTCTGCTGCAAGCAGGAATATGTTCCAGGTTCACATGGTCTCAAAAGCAGGAGTGTAACCTCCTACTTGGACACAACTCAGAAGCCAAAACTGCACTAAGGGGCTTTTTCGTGTGGTGAGATCAAAGGGCTGGGACTTGGCTTTGCATAAGGGCTTTGGATGAGCCTCATGATGCTGAAAAAGGAGAACGGCTTAGCTAAAGCTATAAAAGTCATCACTATAAAGACATTACTTTACAAAACCTTTTGTCACTAGGTTATAAGCTTGAATCCCATGCTTTCTGCAGGCACATTAAAATCATTACCATTGCCATCTGACTACTCTGTGGTGGTCTCTGTGTGAAGGAAATTTTGTAGCTTTTAGCCAAATCCCAGTGAGCACATTTAAGTCACTAGTAGCACTGAGCATAAGGATAGTTGATCCAGTTCTACCAGACTGGAGTAAAGTCAAAGCAAATTAACACAAATAGGGGATGTACCCTATAAGAAGTCACAGGAGCTGTGGTAGGTCATCCACAGAAAAAATGAAGTCCTTCACAGGAAGGTGTTTCAACCCATACAAAGATAAGGACTAAATTGAACTGCCCTAAATGCATATACCCCCTTAGTTGAAGTCTGTCATGTCACCTGCAAAACCACATCATATTCCACCATAGCTCAGCAACTGGAGTTTCAAGTATTTCCAAAAGGGCCATCCTGCAGTTGGCACATGAAAATACATGGCATTTATAAAGAAATGCAAGAGATTACCAGTAAAAGAACCACATTTTTCCAGTAGCAAACACATAGGCTCATGGAATTGTTCCTTCTCATGTATGGTTGCTGGGGACAGCTACTATTTAAAGACAAAATCACTGGTGCATTCCTTGGAGCAGAGAGGGTCCAGACCCTTGGAAAGTCCTATGCAAGAACTGCAGCAGTGTGTGGCCAAAAAAGTAGGAGGAAACTAGTGGAAGCCTGATTTGTCTTCCCTCCTCCTATGTAAACACTGATAGCATCCAATGGAGGGTACCACCAGCTCTGCCCTGATGCTACACAAAGATCACTGCAGCATTGAGAATGCACACGTGCAGATCAGTTATAAATATGCTAGCTCAAATATTCGAAGCAGACTAACCCCAGTAGTGTGGTGCTTAGATTGGGCCAGTTTACCCTTCTGAGACATAGCACTAGAAAACAACAATATGTCTACAACATTTCAAATTCAATTGATCTTCAAAGTAAGGAATAAGGAGTATCCATTTTGCAGAGGAGAAGGGCAAGGAGACTGGAGGAAGACACATGCATGGCATGTAGGGGCCATGATAGACCTTCCCAAGCGGCCCATGTCCTGTTTCCAGCACTCTCATCACCTTGCTGTCCTCATCTTTGCAGCACATCTCCTTCTCTCACAACCCTGCAACAGCCATTTCCCCAGCGAGCCCAGACACATCACAACTTTTTAGTGGCCCCAACAACAAGGCAGAGGAGTGCTGTCTGAAAATGACAAACAGAATTAGCCCGGTGTTATGCAGCACAGCAGTCAGAGCCAGCACTGCTATTTATAAGGGACACGGCTTGCAAAAAGCAAACATCTCCCCATGGCCCGTGGGGGCTCTGCTCTAACTAATGTGTCGTGTGACACTGAAGGCAGATAATTAATCTCCCATCACACCACCTGTCTGCACCACTCTTTACCCTTATCCAACATCTTCCTCCCTGCGCCACCATTTACAGAAAGGGGAAGTGAAGTTTATCACTGCCACCTATAGGCATTTGCCCTGCAGGAAGAACTTGGCAGTGCTATGTCCAAAAACATCACCACTTCTCCATGTAGACCCTTTGATGCTCAGTGTGTAAACACACAGCATGCGATCCTGGATGTATCTGTAAACTAACTAGGAGCAAAGATGGATCAGAAACAGTACTGTATCCAGTCAGTCTCTTTGCTAACAGTTTTGTTGTTGGTTGGTTTTGGGTTTGTCTTGTGGTTTGTTTGGTTTGGAATTTTTTTGTCTGGTTTGTTTTTGTTTTTTTTCCTTTTCACTTGTAGGACCTAAGATCAGCACTGCACTCTGCTATGTGTATATCGCAACTCACTTTGAGCTACCCAAAGGATCTTTGATATCACGTGGCATTGTGTTTCGGACATACCCTACAGGTCCTTGTAATCAGTGCAGAGCTCTCTCCTTCTGTACTGGAAGCCAGTCTTAGAGGGCACTCAGGGGGCATCTGTAGTGAACTAAATTTGGGTTATCTGGCACAGTTCTGTATTAAGGTCAACTTTACTTAGCTCTAGCCATCTGGGCAAAAGGTCTGTTTTCCTGCTGTGTTTTGTTACACACGTACAAGCACAACGCAGAGAGCCTTTTAAGTTTTCAGGTAAATCTACCTCCTGCTTTGAAGCTCAAAAGGTCAGGCTTGAGGTGGGTTTTGACACTAGCACTGGAATAGAGAAGAGGCAGGAGGAGCATTACTGGTCAAAAGTTGGGGGCGCTGACAGAGCTGTGTCAGGGGAGCTCTGAACTGAAATACCAGGGAGGCTGCAGGGCAGATGGGGGACACTGGCAGACTTGTTCAGATGGGCAAAGCTGTTTGTACATCCCTTACACAGAACATGCCTGGATGCAAGTTACCAATGCAAATCTCTACTTTAATAAAAATCAAACCTCTGCTTTAATAAAGCAGTTGAAGAGAAAGCCATTGTTCTTTGAAACTGACCTTTCCCTTTTCCCAGCATAGTTAGATCCCTTACAAGATTTGGTACATTCAAGAAGAATTTTTTAAGAACATTTTTACAAACATGTTCTGCATGACCGCTTCCACTAATCGTGCCGACAGGGGCGATCGATGCCTTTAAAGGAGATTTGTGGAAACCACAAAGAGTCAAATGCTGCCACTATGGAGATAAATGCCCCTTCAGTTCCTCAGCTGCTGCTCACCACAGCATACCTCCTCGGTGGAAGGTTTTACTCCAGAGCCAGCTTATTATTAAGATGGGACAGAAGTTCAGGATTGACTCACAAGGAACCACTTCCCACCTGGCTTTATTTCTCAACAGAAAGCACTGTGCTTAAAGTGCTATTACAACACCCTCTTACACTACAATGGATTATTAATTCAACATTGATCTGGAGAAAGCACATATGCCATTTCCTACAGCACCCTGCTTTTGAATGTCTCCCATTCTCTCTATTGACCAGGCTGAACGTTGCTTTAGTTAGCAAGAACAAACAAAATTTCAGCTCCACCAAACGGTAAAGGGATCTCAAAAATGGTTCCCTTTTTTTTTTCCTTCTTTTTTTAACCCAAGATCAAGATTTCATTAACATTCTCCTTCATTAGTTCTTTACATGGGAAACATTTTCACTCATCTCTTTTCGTGAATCAATCCAGGCAGCAAGTAATCTGGATAGTGGGTCCTACACTCAAACTAGATAACAAAACAAACTATTCAAGGTTAAATGCATTACCCTGCTTCCCACTATTTTAAAGGCCAGAGTTCTATAAAGCCGTACCAGATGTTTTAATTAGCAGAAAGCAACAGCATATTCCCACACAGCATGTTCCAGAAGGGATACCAAAGTGACAAAGTAAAAAAATCTCAATACAGAACGAATGCATGTTTCATTATCCTACTTTGACTGCTTCCCCTGCACTCTGCCCACGAGCTTGCCTTTCCTAGGACTCATTCCAAAATATTTCTTCAAGTAGATATTGTTTTGTTCTTTACTGTTTCCTGGAAACCTTTATATATTCCACTGGTGTTTCTTAACTTCCCCTACTCAATCAATCTTTGTTCCAACCCAAATCTACTTCACTTCATTTGAAGAAACTAACTCTGCCTTCTGAGCTAACAGATACTCCATTAGAGATGCAGCCACTGCACATTTTGAAGTCTGTTTGAACCCATGGACACAGCAAGGCAAAAATTAATACTCCACATAAAATATTCATAAAATAGTGTTTCTTACACGGGCCACATAGAAACCACAGGGGGATGATACAGTGGCAACTCTGTTGCTTCTTAGCTGGTGAGGATCTCAATATAGAATTTTACAGAAGAGCTGTGTGCACAGGCAAGCATACAACACAACAGGGATTTCAAGGAACATCATACAAAAGAAGAACTAGGAAGAGAATACTTAGGTGTCGTGTCTTGGAAAGCAGAAAAACTGACCTCATAAAAGACCTTATACTTTTTCTCCTAATGTTCCCCATTTTGCCCTCAGCATGAGTAGCCACATGCCTGTCTCTGAAAAATTTGGGAGAGGCACAGAAATCCCCTCAATGGCTGCTGGACAGGTGCACTGTGATCTCTGTTCTGGCCCATTTTAGTGCCACGCTTGGTGACAGCGTTCACACTGTCCACACTTAGCACAAGAGGGAAATATGTCTAAAGATTTTACTAAAGGTCATGAAGTTCTATAGGGGATGACTATCCCCAAAGCAAAAGCTGTCCCTGATATCAAGATTACATTGGTTTTGCCACCATCTGCAGAGTCCTAACCATATTGTTCGCTTCGTTATAAAGCCTTCATAGATGAGCAGACAGTTTTGAAAAGCTTAGGCTGACAAAAAGGGAAAGATGCAGCAAAATAATATCACAGAAATCACAGAAATAACAAGGTTGGAAAAGACCTTAGAGATCATCAAGTCCAACCTGTAACCTACTACTTAGACAATCACCAACCTATTACCCAATATTATCTCATAATCTAAATCTAAATCTAAATCTTGTCCCTAAGTACATCATCCAACCTCTTCTTGAACACCTCTAGTGATGGTGACTCCACCACCTCCCTGGGTAGCCTATTCCAATGGGGAATCACTCTCTCTGTAAAAAAGTTCTTCCTAATATCTAGCCTAGACCTTCCCTGACGCAGCTTAAGACTGTGTCCTCTTGTCCTGTCATTGGTAGCCTGAGAGAAGAGACCAGCCCCCACCTGGCTACAACATCCCTTAAGGTAGTTGTAGAGGGCAATGAGGTCTCCCCTGAGCCTCCTTTTCTCCAGGCTGAA